>LPNX010503638.1:0-34503 GCA_001517045.1 Pseudotsuga menziesii | reverse complement strand
AGTCATTTATTGCACTCCAACTTCAGTTAGGGTTTGGTGAGTCAATTAGGGTTTTGGTCAAGTGGTTAACTGAGTGAGATTACATGGCAAAGAGTCAGTTCAGCTAGACTCACTCATTGAATTCGAATTGTCCCTTAGGTATTCAAATTCTTCATTGAGTTAAGCCATTGCTTATGCATGGTATTGTAATCCTTTATTGTTCATATAATATACAGAGAGGAAACCTATTTTGGTATTCCAGTTATTTCCAATTCATGAGTATTTGTTAATAATTCTTTGATGATTTTGATTCTTAGTTCCTAGATCATGTGCAAGAATTAATATGGTATCAGAGCATGCGGCGGGACGAAGAAAAATCTCTCAAGAACAATATTTTTGACAGATTTCTCTATGGAAAGTGAGCAATAGCTCAAAATTCCAGCACTGCACTAGAAGCCAAGGCTTACCACTTAATACCCCAAGTAAAGAACTTGTTGATCAAGCTTGCTTGATCGACTATGCTGGGTGTGATGAAAGCCTAAATGTGCAGGCTGTCCGACCTTATGGTGCCCTTTTTTTTTTTATTTGCAGGTTTTATCAGGTACAACTTCGAATGGACTCATCAATCCCTCCTCTCACCCCATTCACAAGCTATTCGGAATGGAAGTTGAAGATGATTGCATATCTCAAGAGATGAGGTCTCTATGAGGTGTCTATTGGAAATGGAAGAGAGACTTATGAGAATGAGAATGACTGGCTAAATGACATTGATAGAGCTTTTGGATCAATAGCTCTGGCCCTTGATGATGACTTGTAATTTGTTTTTGATTCTGCTGAATACCCAAAGGATCTCTGGACAAGATTGGACAAAACCTTTGGCAAGCACAATGAGGATCATAATAGTACTTTGGATATTACAGCCAGCACCACAAGAGTTCTTCACTCAAAACTCTCAGCCTCTACTCTCTCTGATAAAGTTGTTCAATATGAAGATGAAGCAGAATCTTCTACACATTCAATTCGAATTGAAGAAAGTCTCCATGAAGTGACTCCTTCTTCTGATGCTCCAGAAGTTCATGAGATATCTGATATCTCATATTCTCAGATTGCTGAAATAGAAGAAGACATTCAAATCTCTGATATTGAAGAAAAACAATGCTGCACTTCCATGCAAACATTCATCGGTGATTTTCCTTTGAATTCTGTGCAAAATTTACCAGTAATTACTTCCGAAAGTGAGGAGAAAATTGAATTTTATTCCTCTAATGTTGCTACTGGTGTCCAAATATGTGATACCTTGGATATTTTGGAAGAAATATTAGATTACCAGAGTGATCCATTCACTCCCCATGATCTAGATCTTCCAGCAAATTCTTGCAGGATCGCATGCACCAAAATTCAGAATTTTGAAGAAGAAGAAAACTGTGCATCCACCGTCTCGGTTGACCATAATTTTGGATATGATATGAAACTTATTGGATCCGATATGATATTATTTGTATCTGATCTGATATTTCTTGGTTCAAAATTTCAGGTTCATAAACCTTCAGTACTGCTTGTAGCTGTTCTCATCAACGGTGTGAAGAAACAAGTACCGCAAGTCTCCTTCAAAACTGCTGCTGGGGATTTGATTTCATTTCACAGTTTTGGATCTGTTGTGAACTTATTTAGATCTGATTTAAATTTTGATCTGATATTATTTTGTTCATATTTTAAAATTCAAGAGATTTCAGTCATGCTTGTAGCTGCTCTCACCAATTCCGGTGTGAAAAATCAAGTACCGCAGTTCTTCTTCAAATTTGCTGATGGGGATTTGGTGTTAGTTTCCTCCTGTGAGGTTGCTGATATTTTATTTTGTGAATCATTAGATATTTATGAAGCTATATCAGATTATGGATCTCAATCATTCACTCTCCAGAGTCCCAGGGATTCTCTACCTTTGGTCACAAAATCATCTCCTCACAGAACTAGTAAAGAGGAAGACATTCTGCATCCGCATGGACACTTGCTCCTAAGATTTGGGGCTGATTTTACCAGTCATGGTTTGCTGTTCAAGGCTGCAACATATCAGTTTCTTGAGTGTTCCACACATGGTTCAAATCCTCAAGAACCTTTTCTCTCTCTTCAGATGATTTCAGTTGCTCTACATGGGTCCAGTTTTCACCGTGCAGCTATTTATATTTCTGATCCAGTTGAGTGCATTGTTATTCTTCCAAAGTGGAAGATTCCTCCAGACATCTTCACCAAGAGCTTTTCAAAAAATAAGTTCACTTACCTCCGTTCACTGTTGGGGGTGAGTTCATCAAGGTGATCCAGACTACTTTCAGTGTTCAGCTTGAGGGGGGGTTTTTTCCCACTGGGTTTTCCCTCTTTTCCTCACTTAGATTGTTTTGAGCATTGTTTCAGTTGCTTTATTGTACAGGGTGACCTATGGCCTTTGTTTCCAAGGCCCTAGAATTTTATGCATCTATGTTTTCTAACTCTTCCTGAATATAGCTTAAGGGGGGGTGTTGGAGACATTTACCTTCATACTCACTCCTTCGGTCAAATTGGCCTAGTTAAACCACTATCCTAAGTTTAATTGACATCAGTGGAGCATTAATTACCATCATCCCAGTCACTCCCACGCCTACCTATAGGAAAGGAGGCTAACTTATCCTTTCCTACAGTCGAGGAGGCTAACTGGAGCACTCCAGGGGTGATCTGTGTGACATTCATGCACCTAATTTCTAACTGGGGGTTACTTTCAGTTCAACCAATCAGTTATAGTCAGTTAAGGCGCCTCCATGCATTAAATATATTATTTAATGATTATTTAATGATTATTTAATATTATTTTAATGAACTGGAGTGAACAAGGTTCCTTCACCAACTTCTGATGGTCAGTTAAGCTTCAGTTAACCTCATCAGGGTTTATTGGAGTCATGCAGTACTAGCACTTGATGATTGGATTGCTATGACATGTGTTTGATCTCCTTCAGTTGAGATTCAGTCATTTATTGCACTCCAAATTTAGTTAGGGTTTGGTGAGTCAATTAGGGTTTTGGTCAAGTGGTTAACTGAGTGAGATTGCATGGCAAAGAGTCAGTTAAGCTAGACTCACTCATTGAATTTGAATTGTCCCTTAGGTATTCGAATTCTTCATTGAGTTAATCCATTGCTTATGCATGGTATTGTAATCCTTTATTGTTCATATAATATACAGAGAGGAAACCTATTTTGGTATTCCAGTTATTTCCAATTCATGAGTATTTGTTAATAATTCTTTGATGATTTTGATTCTTAGTTCTTAGATCATGTGCAAGAATTAATACCAAAGGAGACTGAAATTGAAGCATAACACTAATATGTATTGAGTAAGTGTATAGTATCCAACCTTATGAAGTAATAGGCTGATGTAATATACAATTACATGATAGGTTTGAATGCATAAGGATTCCATTTGAAATAGTCAAAAAGCAGGCTTACCAAATCTAGTCGAATCCCCCATAGGTGCATAAAGCAATTTCCAAATCTATGAAGATGCTCACAAATTTGCTAAGTCAAGTGGGAAAGATAAAGAGGCATGGAAAGAAAAATCATACATTCTTTTATTTGGAGAAAAGGAGGGAGGATGATGTGGGAAAAAAACAAGGCAGTTACACCTAGACTAGCTTTTCCTTTTGCATTAAATCAGCTATAAAGCAAGGTAGCTTTTCAGAAAAAAGTAGATTTGCACTTTAGAGAATATGGAATAAATTAGACATGCTAAAATTGGTTTCCGGNCTCATTTTTAGCATGTGTTGACTTCTAGGACATGTAGAAGGAAACTAGCATAGAATGGAATCTAGGAATCTAGGTAATAAGACAAAAATGATTAAATTAATATCTAATGTAGGTAACTATGGGTTGATTATTCTAACAAGCGTTTGATTTGTAATTTCTGAAATGAATATATAAAGGCCCGCAACCAATCCTGGACATGATTCAATGGTTGGGTTGGGTTAACGATTCTTAGAAATGTTTTAATGTTTCCATTGCATGTTTTGGATATGATTTATTAGGCTTAAATGTAACATTGTTTTAGACTCTCGGCCTTCTTGTTTTGAGTGAATTTGATGGATATGTTTTATTTTCATAGTATGGATTATAGAGTTTGCTTAATATACTATTTGGTATAAGTATTGATGATTTATGAATAATTTATGAGATGGAAACAAAAGCATTTTTGCTAGAAATAAGGAATCTTTCAGCATTCTTGATTTGTTTGAGGTTTAAGATATTTGATCTCTGGTTTGTTTGTTTCTTTTAATTTGTAGTTTATTTAGTTGTTTTAAATGTTTTGGGAAGGATTTAAATTAAATGTATTATATTTGGTCTCTGGTCTGTATATTTATAATTATAAATTGTTTGTTTAAATATTTTGATGTGGAGTTTATATAATCCTTTAATTAATATTATAGTGTCTTTTACCTAGATTTGTGAAATCTATGATTTAACTTTACAGTAATGTTTGAGCAAGATCCAATAGCTAGTTATCTTAATAACCAGGATTTTAATTCTAAGATACATTGTTTGACAATTAAATCATTCTAGAACTTGTTTAAATTAAACTGTAAATTCCTACCTAGGAAATAATGGTTGAGTTCAATTTTAATCAAATAAATCAACCGTAATATAAAATATGCCCCTAGAGTTTATATAGAAATAGTTTATACTAAGTTTCTATAAGAAAAGGGAAACCTAGTTGAAGCATGCATTCAATGTGCAAATTTCTAATAAATATTATAAACCCTACTTAGTAAAATCTCTAAGAATTTAGAGAATGTAATAACCTCATACCTACAACTTTCAAGTTCTTAATGCTTAAAAACCCTACACACTTAAACACATGGAATTAATAAAAACTTAGCTAGCTTTGAACTCATATCTGTTAACCGGATAACTTGGGAACTACCACGTTCCTCCCAACCATGACCCGAATTCATTCCTAGTTTAATTCTCCATCCCCTTGAGTTGGTTCCAAGATGCAAGTAGTATAGAGCTCATAAAGGTAAGGATTCACTATTTGGAATATCCGATTTTGTACCAGATTTCTTTTGCTTTAGGAAATACTCTCCAAAATTATTAAGAAAATAATGATCAGATCCCTCATCATTTCTTTGGCTTGGGTCTTTATAGACAATATTTATGAAAAGGGAAGTTAAAATTTAGTTAGATCAAGAATCATTTATTTTCTTGAAATAATATCTTATTGTTTTATGTGATATTAATATTTACTTAACTTACATTAGGAACTCTTTTACTAGTTCCTACTTTGACTCTTTAGGATTAAATATTTGTTAAATCATTTTAGTAAATAATAATACATAGTTATTTAATATTTCTTTATATTAAATATATATACTTACTCTTTTATTCATAATATATATAAACTATATATTTATTATTGTTTAATATTTATCTAGGCATCATATAACATGATCTCATTTATAAAGTGTTGTCCTTGACTTATAATATTTTCTTTTATCAAGGCCTTTAGGTAGGGTTGGTCAACTAATTTAGGCAGCTATAAACATCCTTGCATGTTGGATTACCTTGTATATCGGTGTAGTTATTCAATACTTGATGAGAAGCAGAAATTTGAAATTTCATTTAATCAACTTAAAAATAAGTAAGATAAGGTTAATGTTTTCCAGAGTCATTTGACTCAACTTAATTAATTTTTAGTAACTCCTAGCATTATTCAGAGCCCACACTCAACACTAAAAACAAGTAGTTACACTTAGTGCAATTCCAAAGCCTCTCGCTCAACACTAATGCTAGGATGTTCTTGTATAAAACACCTAGGATATAATGGCCAAAGATCCGATGTTCCATAGCTTATGCTCAACATCAATTTGGAATGCTCCAGGGATTATTCCCAACACTTCCAATTCTTATGTTCCATGTGCTTCAGAGATTATGCTCAACACAAACATCTCATAACTCATGTGCTCTAGAGCTGGAACTCAACACAAACATCAAATCATTCATGTGTTCTAGATCTCATGCTCAACATAAAATCAAATCACTCATAAGCTTCAAATATTGCTCTCAACAAAAAAATGAAATCACTCATGTTCTCGAGAGCTCGCGCTCAACACAAAATATCATCAATCATGTGCTTTAGGGTCCACACCCAACACATTATAAAACCCAATCATGCATTCATTCTTCTACACATTTTATAACAATAAAATCATGTCAATATATGCATTCTAAGTTAAAACACATAATATCTCCAGTACATCATACTACCACCATAAAATTGTCCATCTGGGTCCATTCCCAACATATACAATCACATACATGCTAAATAAAGCATATGCATTGGATTACGCCCAATATATCTAACAAATCATCACACTCATGTGCAGTGGGGTCTTATGCCCAATATACAAAATATAAAAATCAAGCAAACATCATATGCAATGGGATTTATGCCCATTGGTGTTAGGTAAAAATTCGGGATATTACAACTCACAATTCAAAGATTCTATGAAAAAACGTTTTTTTACCACTCAACAAATTTCAAACTTCATTTCTAGGAAATCTATGAAGAATCTAGTGAAACCATTCGAAATCCACTTCATAAATGACCCCATTTACTTGTAGTTGTGGGAAATTTTCAGAATTGATGAATGAATATGGCGAAATCCTTTCAAGAATAGATGTGGTTTTCACATATTTTGTGTTGGTCGTTTTCTGGGATATTGAAAGAATTTCTGAGTCTTTTGGGGATTAATCTAATCCATTCTTTGGTAGATTTTGTTGTATAATGGGCCTCTTCAGGATGAACGAAGATGATTATTATGTGAGATATTTCCAAACTATTAATTGAATATAGTGAATGTTTAATTTCTTAATCTTCAATTGAGTATCGTTTGGAGGGGGGGGACCTTCAATCGGTGTTGATATAGATTTCCTATGAATATTTTTGTTTACTCATATCAATGTAATATTTTTTCTTATATGATTTTTTTTCATTCCTTTTCTCTTGATTTTATCAGTGATTTCAAAAATGCGTATAGAGTAGGAAGGCTTTAAAAATCTTGTGTGATAGTTATTTCTTCATTCATTTGCTTCTAATTTTATAATAGGAATAGAGTATGAAAGGTTTGAAAAGATGGTGTGATAGTTAATGATTTGTAAATTTTTGTGGGGTATTTAATATTTCATGTGATTTATTTCATTGGGCCTTGTTTGCATTAATACCATTCACCTAGGGTTTTAAACTACATATTTAAATATTTTTCATAAACTTAGTTAGTTCATCTGATGTTTCAGATCTACAAATAGGAGAGCAAAAATAGTTTTGGGTGCTTTATATTTTAATAAATAGCTCATTGTTAAGATTAGAGAATTCTTGCCAGATTCTGCAATCCAATGATTTTTACATTTAAATCATTTTAGTATATGGATTTCTTATGCTTAGTGAGGTTCATATAAATTTTGGAGCTTGCAGTTTTTTTGGATTTAAAGTTACAGGTTTTCCTTTGAGTTAAAGTTTCTTCGATTGGTATTTCCATTTTATTTGAAATCATACAGGTTTTCCTTTGAGTTAAAGTTTCTTCGATTGGTATTTCCATTTTATTTGAAATCATACAGTAAAGCAATTAGAATAAATTATGTGATGATTGTAAGATCTATAATTATTTGTGTGGATTGGCTAATAATTTGATTCTCAAATTTGGTTGTGAGGAGTTAGTCCTTTAACATTTCACTAAAAACATATCTTTGCTGAAAATAAATAGTATTATTACAAAGAATTAAAAAAGTTTGATCATTCCATTTTGTGTGTATTAGAAAGAAACAATCAATCATCCATTAAATATCAACTAAATCTTTTTTATATTTTCATATATTCTTTAGTATTTTGTTATAAGATAGGTTAACTCATTGGATGGTATGTTGTGATTGTTTTAAATAATGAGAAAGACCAGTACTTGTTTTCTTGGATTAAAACTAGAGTAGTCTTGTTATGTCAAATTTAAAGTAGGTTAAGAGTAGTTGAAATTCATTTTCAAATATTCCTTTGATCTTTGATAAGTGATTTGAGGTCGAATCTTTTGGTGGAGTGGATTTTTATATTCTTTTTTTTTAGCATTTGTTAATTAAGTGAATAAGTAGTGTAAAATGGATTATGATTCTTTTGGAATTAATAGGATTTGATTAGAGTAAATTCATCATTCTTTGAAATTATCACAGGAATTTACCTCTAGATTCTCTTACCCTACACATACCATGTAGCAACTTGAATTTTACCTACCCTGGTCGAAAATTAAATTGAAGGCAAATTATTTTGTTATATATTTTTCCTAACATTTTTTGCGCCATTGTCGGGGAGGTGCTAAAAGGGTGAATTCTAGGTAGATAGGGGTAGATAGGTTTCCTTTACATTGCACAACAAGGGGGAGGGGAAAACGATAAGACGCAAATAAGGATTTAGTACAGGATTTATGTGGGGTAACAGCTTGACACATCCACCTTAGTGGGTTTCCCCATATACTTGTTGTTCCTTTATCGCAAGCATGTTTACTTTTTTCGCATGTTTGATTTATTTTTCTACAAAAATGTGTTTTGCTTTTTGCAAGTTTAGGTAGTTTACTTTCCTACAATTTAATTCTATGCAAGTGTTATTTCTGCAAGTTTGGGTGTGTATAATTTCTGCAATTTAATTTCATGTTGCAGTGTTTTATTTCATGCAGGAACGGTGTGTTTAATTCATCGAAATATGTTTTTAGTGGTAGGTAGTTTTAATTAGAATAATTTAAAAATGGGGTGCAATAAAAACCCCAGACACTAATAATTATGCGGGACAAGGACAAAACAATCAAAAACATGGAGTCAGAGGTGACCATCAATTTGGGACAACTCTCTCAAATCCTAATAGTGGTTGGAAGTTGTTCTTATCTAGTAGAACACATCCTGATAGCAGTTAAGATTTTATATTCCTCTCTTAACACAACAAGCGAACCAAATTCCCAAGATCCACAAAAAGATAATCCTTGACAAATTAAAGAGGAAATTGGAAACTTGGAGACTACATTTGCTGGAGAGAAATATGAAATTAAGGAGTTCTCAACATGCCTGACAACTTATCTGACATGTATTAAAGAAATCAATAATCCAAGAAATGAAGGTCTTCATAATCCGAAGAAGGGAGGTGAGTATCAAGACTACATCGAAAGCTGGTTCCAAAAGGTAACTCGATCACAATACCATTCATGCCTCCAACACCTTCTGATGCAGAAACAAGTAAGTTGGTTCATTTTCTGTATCCAAGTAATCTCAACAATAAATATTTCATATGTAGATAAATGTATATTTTTGTTCTTTATTTGCACTTGGTTACATTGGAAGAGTTCATATACTTGAATAGAAATGTTTTCTTTCTTCTTAGATAGAATAGGAAAATATGTATATAAATAAAAAGTTGTGTGTTTAGCTTATAAATTAATGCAACTTCATTTTTTTTTGGCAATGAATAAACTAAGATCTTTAAACAAAATTTACACCTTCTCTCCAATCCAAACATTCATGAAATCTATTATCACAGCAGCTCATAACCTATAAAGAAATATGAAATTGTGACAATTTTTTAATAATGAGAAAAATTGATTATGAACATGATGCATTTGTGGTAAATGGACACCGGCTGAAGGTATTTTCTATTTACAAGAACAACTCAAAATGATTAAAAAGGGAATTTGTTTTGTTTCCTTTATTTCTTTATAAAAGACTAATTTTCTATAAAATAATTTTCTCCAACTTTCCAAATTTAATCAAATTTCTGAAAGATATTCAAAATATATTTACTAGTGTATTGGTTTGTTAACTTTTTTTTTAAACAAAATCTGAAAGGAAATTTTTTTATTTGAAGACCTGTTGTTTTCAGTCACATAATATTTATTCTTATTTATTTATACATATTTTCTACCAACTAGTTTTGTCTTAAGAATTTTAACTCATGAAATCCATAGCATACTAGTACACTTTGACTTTCCTTTACACTTGATTGAGCAAGTACTTTTACAAGTAGTAACTGATGAAAGCATTGAATTATTATTCCAAGAGACACCACAATAAGATCATAGGAATATGGTTATTAATATTAAAAAATCTTTTGGTTACTATCCATTGGCTTCAGTACAAAAAATAGTAGCCTCTCCATTGTATTAGAATAATTGCAAGAGTTAATCATTCATGCAACAAAAATCTTACAAGCATTGTTCTAGAAAAATATTCCAACCTAATACCATTCCTCTCCTAGAAAGGTTTTTATAGAATCTCCCACATTCACCTCTGCAAAAGAAAATTATAAGTCTTATCTTTAAGTTGAATTCGGGATAAGAGCCTCAGTAGAAAAAAAGACGTAAGAGGTTAACCCGCTAGGATGCTGAACAGGTCTGCTGAAAGTGGGTATCATCCTGTGGTATGACCAGGAAAACCCATTGGGGAGCTAAAAAAGCATGTTGGAAATGGGGCATACTTAATGGGGAAGAAATTTCTTGGATATTACAGCTACCCCATCGAAGTCTTGAATATGCTCGTTGGCAATGGGTTCTGACTTTAGTATCAATTATGATTTAAATGTAGTCATTACGCAGTAGAAGATTGTAAGAAGGAGCTGCGTTGGAAAGTTGAAACTCTCAACATTTCAATCCCTACTTTGGGATCATCATCAGGAGACACTTGAAGCTTATCGACGTTTCAATCCCTTCAAGTGTCTCCTGATGATGATCCCATAGTAGGGATCGAAACGTCAAGAGTTTCAACTTTCTAGCGCAACTCCTTCTTACAATCAATTATGATGTTTTATACATACTTGCTTGTATGAACGAGGTACTACTATAATGTAATGTCCCCAAAATTTTAAAAAAAAATTAATAGGTTAACATTGACTGCCTGTGTTGGACATTATTTAAGTGTGTAGAATGTGTCGTACTTTGTTTATAGTGTTGTAATATCGTAAGTTGTTCTTACGTCCTACTTTCCTATTTTCAGATGTGGTTATTAATGTATTGCTTACGTTTTCTTGATGTTGATTACTATCTTGATCTATGGTTATGCATTTACATGTATATTAGTTATTTTATTGCGCACTCATTGGTTATAAAGTTTCTTAGTGTCATGTACACCAATCTGACTTAACTTTGTTATTAGAAAAGAGGTGGAGTGGTGGGACTAGTTTCCTTTGTAACACCTGAGAGGTAACTTTTTTCTATTTTTTATGTCGGTCTTACTTTTCTTTGTAAGCAAAGAAATATTGTATTACTATTGGTACAAAAATAGTTTACAATCGGTCCCAACCAGCTGAGAGAGCCATGGTGGTTTAGGCACTTCTTTAGATAGGTCATTTTATCCTTTCCCCTAATATTATCCCCCCTTATCTCTATTGTGTACTTGTCATCCATACCTTTCCACACACTAATTGCATTCGTAACATCGCAAATGTGAAAACAAAAGTCTTGATGATGCGCCTACCAATATCTTCCTATAGACAGATAGCTGGTGAAGAATTCACTATTAATTACCCCAGCCAAGTCAAGAGTATTACAATCATATATTGTCAAAACCATATTTTTTATATGCATTAGATATTCAAAAATACGGTCGATCACAAAAGGCAGAGAAAACCATGCGTAAGACCAAAAATGCTACCTAGCCCCGAACCTTACTAATGCAGAGGATCAATGGGTGAGGGTGGCGCCACCGAGGGGTGTTCTCCCAAGATTCCCAAAAATTTAGCCACAATTGAGTCCAACATTTTAAAACCTGTAGCGGACTCCTGCTGCCCTTGTCTGATCAGTGAGAGAGGTTCACAAATTCCTTGTGCCAGTTACAAATTAGCCTGGATATCCCGAGATAACAGGATACGCACCGTCCAAAACAGGGTGGAAATTAAAGACCTCCCTTGATGGATCTCATATTCTCGGATGAGTTCCACTTTTTTTACAGCTATAATGGCTTCCAGCCTTATATTGAGCTCCCCAATTAAACAATAGAGGATTTTGTTAATGTAATTGTAACTTCAGAATGTATTCACTTGTATTTCTTATGTATTGTAACTCAATGTTTATTCTGGGATGTATTTGTAATGTACTTGAGTCATGTCACACCCCAAGGTTCCTATCGGGATTTTATATAATGTAAACAAGTCATGTCAAGTCAAGGTGGGTAACCCTCCTATTGTCTAAGGGTTAAAGTCCCCGTAGTTCCGGGGCACTAGCGTTATTAGACTCACTTAGTGAATTCGACCCTAGTTGGGTTACCAAGAATTAGTATAAATAGAAATCTAGCCTCTCTATTTATCACACACTCACTCACACTCAGTTGTAGCGCATAGATGAGGAAGAGAAAGACACTGGGGCAAGGAAGAAAGAGGTTACTGCTGTCGAGAGATCATCTTACTATTTTGGGTTTCACTTTTGGTGTTGATTCTATTTCTAAGGAAGTTGTGGGGTTTTCTCCATTTATGGTTTCCCCAAGGAAAAACACTGTGTTCATTGTATCTTGTGTTTTATTTTTGTGCTTATTTTTCTCTCAGTTAAAGATCCTAATGTTATGTTAGCTTAATGTTAAAAATCTAACATGGTATCGAAGCTAACCTAAGAAGAAGACAATGTGCAGTTGCGGGAACTAGGGATTCCTACTTTGTGGATCTCTCTCCACATATTTTCAGAAAAATTAGGGTGTAATAACTCTCCTCCCTAGGGCACATCTTTCTGTCGAAGCAGAATCCAATTCTGACGTTTTTCAGTTTTGGACCCGACACTACTGCCGAAAATTAGAGCTTTTCACTGAAGTGGAATTTTTCAGTGAGCCCAGGCCTGGATTGATCTCCTCCCCAAAATTGAAGTTAGCGATCAAATTCAAATAATTTGGTTGTACATAACTCTGGAAAATCAAAACCATAATCTACTCTTGAACCAGCACTGCAGGATTTCAACTCCAAGTCCAGATATGACATCTTGACCTGGTAAGATCTAAATCTTTTGTATTTCCATTTGAGGTTCTTATTTAAGATGTCTCATCATACCAATATTTATAAAAATCTTGAGGGAGTTGATAACTTCCAAGCCTGGAAGTATAGGATCTCCCTGGTCCTGGAAGAAAATGAGTTGGACTCCTATATCAGCGAGGAGGTTCCAGTTCCAGAAGGAGATGAGGCCAAGGCCTTACATAAGAAGAAGTTGGTTATGGAAAAGAGGATCATTGCTAATTCTATCAATGATCACATCATACCACAGGTGTCCTCCCTCAAGAAACCTAAATCTATGTTTGATTCCATAACCAAATTGTTTGAAGGGAAGAACATCAATCGAAAGATGACTCTAAGGAACCAATTGAAAAATGTCAAGATCTAGAATGAGGAGACCATCCAGTCATACTTCACAAGGGTCTCCTAGATCAAAGAACACCTAGAAGCAGTAGATGAAGAAGTGGAGAATGTAAAAGTTGTGATGACAACCTTGAATGGCCTCCCTAGGTCATGGGATTCTTTCATCCAAGGAATCTGTGCTAGGAAGAAGTTAGTCAAGTTCAGTAGACTGTGGGAAGAATGTTCACAAGAAGAAGCTCGGATAGCAACTTGTGAAGAAAAGATGGGAAGTGAAGATCAAGCTCTCACAGTACACTCCAGGAAAGGAAGAAGGGAAAATCATCATCACCAAGGTAAGCATTCTCATCAGAAAAATAATCCTGTAAGAAGGGATCCATCCAAACTCAAATGTTATACATGCGATGAAATAGGACACTTTGCTATAAATTGTCCCATGAATAAGAATGGATCCAAGAAGAAGAAGAACTCCAAAAGAATACATCATCCTCACACTAGTGAGGATGATGATCCTCCCAGGAAGAGAGTAAAACAAGAAAGTGAAGACTCTTCAAGTGAAGATGAATATGTTCTGATTTGTGCTCCCACGGGAACTATCACTCATGGAAGTAAATATTGGCTCATTGACAGTGGGGCTTCCAAAGACATGATAGGTTTCAAGGAATCCTTTGAGAAACTATCCAAACATAATTCACCCCATAAGGTGAAACTTGGGGATGACTACCAATATCCCATAAAAGGTAGTGGTGAATCCTCCTACAAGCTATACTCTAGAAAGTCTATGAATATGAAGCATGTCTTGTTTGTACCAGGACTAAAGAAGAATCTTCTATCCATACCGGAACTGGATGCAAAAGGCATGAGGGTTTCATTTGTAGATGGCCAAGTCCTCATGCGGTTAAGAGGAAATACTATTAATGATGCAATAGTGATTGGAGAACAAGAAGGAGGTTTATACAAATTAAAGGGCCATCTAGAACAAGCTTTGGTCCATGACACAGTAGAGCCAAATGAACTTTGACATAGAAGGCTTGCACATGTGCATTACAGAGCACTAAAACTTGCAAGCAAAGCTTTTGAAGGTCTTCCAGAAATTCAAGAAAAACATGAAGGGGTCTGCAAAGGATGTGCAAAAGGAAAGAATACAAAGAATAAATTTCCAAGTAGCGAGATAAAGGCAAAAGGAATATTGGAAATCATCCACTCTGTTATAGTTGATTTTACCACACATGGTGAATCACATTTTTATGGCCTTCCCTGTCCCTCTGTAGACTCCTTAGGCCCCATGCACCATCTTTGGACTTTTTATGTTTCCAAGATCATCCCTAAAAACATGCAAAAATTGCCATACGTGACTTTTAAACCTGTTCTCGCGTATATATGCGGGTTGGACCCTTAAAACCGCATACATCGGGATGTGTGCAAAAGGCCAAATTATTTTGGAGTTTTCCTTGATGTGGATCCAACTCATTTGTATCCTAGCCTTCCATATGCCTTGATATCGCTCGGATTTGACCTTTCATTACCCCATTGAAGAGCTATATAAGGAACCCTTTGGATACATTGAAGGCATGAGGAATTGAGAGCTAAAAAACTATAGTCCATTGTTGTTGGAGCTTATACTTGAGTCTGCATCCCTTTGTCCCTTGGAGCACTTATGTGTTCTTCCCAAGCTTGCATTTTTCTTGTGAGCTTGCTATCGAGAGATGGAGGATTGAAGTGGTGGAGGCCCAAGTGGAGGACTCAGTTTCTCCGATTCGCAAACGTGCCGACAGAGGTTGTCTCTATTGTGATATGTTATCTC
This sequence comes from Pseudotsuga menziesii, assembly GCA_001517045.1. Taxonomy (NCBI): domain Eukaryota; kingdom Viridiplantae; phylum Streptophyta; class Pinopsida; order Pinales; family Pinaceae; genus Pseudotsuga; species Pseudotsuga menziesii. The sequence goes on along the minus strand of LPNX010503638.1, from coordinate 19,357 downwards.
TAAGGTTGTTTTTTCATTTTTATCCTAAGGTTTTATAGTTTTTGGTTTATGATTGAGTTCATTTCTTTAATTTTACTTCATTTTATACCTTTGAGTGTCATAGTTTTTATATTTTTGTTGTGATTTCCTTTGAAGGCTCAAATCATTTATTATCTAAAGTTATGGACTTATATTAAGAGCAAGAGGTTTTATGAAAGATCAATTATAAATTGGATTTTATAAACTAGCAGCACTCCTTAAACTGGCAGCATTCTTTAAAAATCTTGCATTGATGTTTTTTGTCTAAATAATGATGTTATACATCATGTTCTTCATATCAAATCCAGGCATTTGGTGTAATGAGTAATGGTACCAATGTTGACAGTATTGACAATTGATAGTGATATTCCATATTTCCATAAAAACCTGTCATATTACTATTCTAAAGTTTTATTAGCTCTATGAAGTTTATATTTTGGAAAGTTTGCAGAATGCCGAAAGTAACAATGGAATAAGATTCAGAAATTGTGGTGAAAAGAAGACCAGGAGGCTTGATTTGCAGACTGGAACCTAATAACACACAATGGATACTACAATTTCCAAGGTCATCCCTGTTGATGAGAAATGTGGGATGGTTTTCTTTCTGTGAAAAATTGCAAGGTTATCATACACAGGTGACGATGGCTTTCATAAAAAATTACAAAGATAGAATGGTTCAGCTCAAGAGTTTAAATATCATGGTGAATGAAGAGTCTATTACAAAAGCAATAGGGGTACCAGCAAATGCGAAATCATGAAGAATGTGAAGAAATTGTCATGATAGATGATTCTTTCAAGAAACTATACATGCATTCAAGGGTCATGATTAGATAATGAGAATTTCATTGATGTTCAAAGAGTTGCAGGGTTTCTACTGGAAATATTTTGCACAAATAAACAAGTGTGTTTAAAATATTGTTTAGTCTCAAAGCTTCCACAAGAAGAAATGGTCCTTATGAAAGAAGAATCTATTGAACCAGATTAAGAGATATTTGTAGACAAACCAAGTTTTTATAGAGAAGGAAGCAGATTATCAAAAGTTATTTTATCTGAAGACATCTTGAAAGAGAAAAGAATCATCGATCGGGAGCTCTAACCTTTAACCGTAGGCACCTCAAACATCAATGTTGTCGTAGTATTGGCATCTTAAGTCACTAGCATGGCAATTCTTTCTTCATTGGGGATCAGAAGCTTAGTCTTCTATCTCATCGGTGCTTTAGACCGGAACACTCTCGTTGCTTCGGAGGGGAAATGAACTAAAGCTCATCGGCGCCTTAGACTGGAACACTCCCGTTGCTTCAGAGGGGAAATGAACTAATTTCATCACTATCGGAATAATATTTTTCATTGATCAGAAGCTTAGTCTTCTATCTCATCGACGCTTTAGACCAGAACACTCCCATTGCTTCGGAGGGGAAATGAACTAAAGCTCATCGACGCCTTAGACCGGAACACTCCTGTTGCTTCGCAGGGGAAATGAACTAATTTCATCGCTATCGGAATAATATTTGTCATTGATCAGAGGGCATGTCCATTTCCTTACGGAGACTGCGGAGATGTTTACTTGGATTGTCTCCCACCATTGCGATTCTTTAGTTAACTAGCTTGCCAATGAATGTTGTCGTTTCTATGGATTTCAAACAGATGAAGACTCAGAGAAAGGACATGTACAATCAAATGGAGGACAAAGATGCTGAGTTTTCCAAATTGAAAAAAAAGATCCTAGGATTTAAGTGATCTAACTATCTTGGCAGAGGCTTCTAAGAGTCTTTAGACTTAGAATCGTAGTTGGTTTTTGAAAGAAATTTAGATATGACAGATGTCTATTTCTGTTTGTATTTTGTATTACACTTGTATTTAGACTATTTTTTAAGAAGACCTATTTTGCTATTTTTGAAATATTCGATCCATAGAAATAGGATCTGATAACTATCTCATAAATTCATAGGTTTTGTATATATAATGATAGTATCTAGATAGGATTGGTGGAAATCAGAGATAGGAATCCAATTTTGATGTATACTATATGACATGAAACTCTCTGCATCTTCAAGACAGGTTCTGCTTTGATATGATTATGGTTATGAGCTGATTTTGTATTTTTATGATTTTGTATTTTTATGATTGTGTTTTTTAAGATTTATCCTATGTATGGTCGAATACAATCCATTACATGATTCTTGCAATAAAATATAGTTATCTTTCAAACATTTAGTGACAGAGTCAGTTTCATTCCATAAATTCGTGCTCATAGTTCCCTTGCTATTGAATTTTGTATTCCATTTTATGTCATATAGATCTTTAATGGTTATGTGATTTTCCTATATCTTTGATTATATACCAACTCAATTTTTATTTTGATTTTATTGAATTATATTATTAAAAAGATTTCTTTAAGCTTGAACCCCTGTTGTCTAGGTTCAACTTTAGGGATAACATGATATCTGTTTTATATTAATAGAAATATCTTTTCATGTCCAATAATGTGTATTTGAATGAATATTTGATCCATGGATGATTTCAAATGCTTATATGTTATTGATTATTTATTCTAGAGTAGGTCTAACACGATTATATATAGCATGCTTTTCTTGTTTATTGAATGTTGAGGAAGCAATTTATCAATTCAAGCTGGAGTTGGAAAGCTCAATGGGGATCTATATCAACCGTCTGGAATAAGTTACGAATCGAGATCCTTTAGTGTTAGATATTTGGTTTCTCTTGCATATGGGAAAGGATTGATTTCTGGAGTCAAGTTTTTTGTTGTGGTACCCCAAGCCATAGGAATTTCTCTCCGTAATAGAATTGGCGACTCCGCTGGGGATTTCCTAGTAATTTTCCTTTGGGGGTTTTTATTGGCATTCAATGTTCTTGAATTCCTCTGATTTCTCTATTTCTGAGTCAGGTATGGGGGCATGTTTTCCTGGTAGTGTCTGATTGGTGTGAATTTTGTCTTAGCTTATCTGCTTGCCTTCATTTTTATACATTTTTCTTTCTGTACGCGAGTTTTTAACTGACAGTCGCATATACATGCAGTTTTGACTACTATATCTGCGTACATACGCGGGTTTTCTGCATATAGTTGTGTATGCCCTGAGTTTTTTTGTTTTAGAGGAAGATTGATTATTGTTGGGTGAATTTTGGTAATTGTTGAGTCTCCTTTGATATTGCTAGATTCTGTATACACCTCTGTTTCTGACCAGAGACACCTCTTTTAGGGTAATTTTTTTTTAAGAGTGTTCTTGTCATTGCATTTTCGATTTTTTGTTTTGGAATTAGTACATTAGAGTTATTTTAACTTAGTACTTTACGTGAGTGCTATTTGATTGTGCTTGCAGAGTCTCAGGGTGGTAGATTCATTCTTTTGCTTTGCTATCTCATTTTTATTCAAAAAATCCAAAAATATTTGCTTCTTTGCATCATTATGCATTGCACTTTGCATTTTGCATGGTACTTGCACTAGATTTGCTTAGAGAAGTATTAGTCAGGCTTTCATATAGGAATGATTGTATTTGTCATTTGAAGAAAATTTTGCACTTCACGTAGTAGCATGCCCTATTTTTCATTCGACACAATGCATTTGCATTGATTGTTAGGTGTGCATTTTACTTCATGTTGCATCACAACACCATTGCTTGCACGGTCATCTACCTTTTTTGAGTAATAAATCCAAATAAAATCAATGCTTAATTAAAATGGATTACACTATTTTCTTTGATAGGGTACACCAACAAAATTAGGTTTTAGGGTCTTGGAATAGTTCATTGTGAGTAAATTCTCCAAGATCACTAAACAACAACATGTATGTGTATGTCCAGGTGAGAGTGTGAAATTCCTTGGTATAATTAGTGTTTCTTAGGATCATCCTCTTGCAAGGGAGTTAAGCATGAGGCAGTGTGAGTAGTTATTGATTGGGATGACCCCTAGTCATAATTGGGTAGCACCAGAGATATTTCTAGGATTGTATTTGTATCTGGGGGCTCTTTCAAGAGTTTCGAGATTTGCTACCCTGCCCATATGGTCAATCTCACCTGCAACTGTCTACCTAAGCATTGATTATATTGAGGTGACCTTAGTTGCCTTACCTAGGTTATCGAGGGGGTACTTTGTAGAGGTTATTCTGCAGGTGTCTCGACTAGGTTGGGGTCGGACAACACAGTAACTATATGCGTTGAAGTTGAGGGCCACAATAATTGGTTATGAACCTCCACTTGTTGTGTATGGGAGTCTCAAGCCTCTCCTAGGTGATACATACATGTATCATTCAGGATCTCATATATCCTACCCTTGTTTTCTTGTGATTGGCTTTAGATTATATTGGTGTATGCTCTGTCCATGTTAGCTTTCTTAGGGTTTGCGTAATTAGAGAGTATTTTTCATTTTTTGAGTCATTGTGGAGTCGGGTGTCGCACCTCGCCATTCTCATCGTTTAGTAGGACTTCTTCCTTCTACATCTCCTCCTCCTTTGGGAGAGAGAAAGAGATAGTCCAGGCAGACTACTTCTCACATTGATTCACACGCGATGGGAGATCATGAAGGTGAAATTCCTGAGTTGTCTTTTCCACCTCAGGAGGTTGAGGAAGAAGATCCTACTCTTGTGTATGATCCTTCACCTAATATACCTACACACTTTAGGTTCACTCCTTCACATGATATACCCACACACTCCGGGTATGATCCCTCATTCATGAGTCACCAGTGTTGGATGCTGGACAACGAGACTCATAATGAACTTGCGAGCACTAGTTATGTTAGTTATGGCATGTCTGGTATCCCTGCACATGATCTGGCACATTATTCCGAGTCAAAATTTGTTCCTAGCACTATGTCTAGGGGCATTCCCATTCCTTTCCATGCGGAGAGATTTGGGAGCATGAGTCACATTGCACCCTCCATCCCGACGGTGGAGGCTGCATCTCAAGTTCATCCTAGACCTAGTGTTAGTAGTCCTATTCAGATACCAGAACCAAGAGGAGTGACAGTCGGGAATACCACTTACATAGTTTCACATGTCCCTTCGTCCTCTATTCCTAGTTCTTCGAATGCTATTCCGCCCCATCATTCACGTGGTCCTTCGGGCCAGAATGTTGCTACAAGTCATGTGCGTATTGCTGCTACTCACGTAGTGGTGTCTCAGATTCAAGTACCTCCTCTTGTCTTAGGAGGTCATATTCCTACTTCTCGAGGTCATATTCCTACTTCTGGAATGTCTATTCCTACCTATGGAGTTTCTCATGGGACATCTCATGGGACTTCTTATGGACCATATTATGGACCGTAGTGTGCACAGAGTTATTCATCTTATGGGTACGGGTATCAACAACCTACTTACTCCCTGAATTATGGCTTTGTAGCCCCAAATAGTCAAGGTACACCACATTATGGTGCTTCCATGCCACCCTACACGGGTCAAACAAGAGGAGGATACTATGGCCATGGCCATGGTGGTTATGGTAATCAGTCCTATGTGAACCAAAATTATCAGGGAGCATCTCATAGACCTATTCAACCTAGGCTCCCTTTCCTTGCAACGTTAAATTTTCCTAACTTGTCGAGACTAATGAACGATCTGGTATCTTATGACCCGGCTTGGTCGATTGTCCCTACGAAGCTTCCCTCGGACATCCCCAAATTCGAGGGAAAACCAGGAGAATATCCTAGTGAACATGTTACTAAATTTCACCTTTGGTGCTCTTCTAATTCCTTACATGAATATTCGAACCGTTTAATGCTATTTCAACGCACCCTTACAGGACCTATAGCGAAATGGTACCTAGAGTTACCTAGAAGGGCGTTCACTTTGTTTGATGGCCTAGCTGTGACTTTTCTCAACCACTTCCAGCTACCAGTGCGTTACGACGTTGGTACGGAACTCTTATCGACATTTCAGCAAGACAAAAGCACACATATCTCGAACCATATCCAAGAGTGGCGTAGATGGAAGAGATTGATTAAATGCTTCATACCGTCAGAGTTTCTCCTTGAGTGGTTCCTTAAGTCATTACTACCTTATATAGCGAAGGATGTTTCTATATACAAAGTTCAGAATGAGGAACAAGCCATTTTTAGGGTACAGGAATTGGATTTGATTTATGCTCAATCCAGTTTGTTATATGAGATCATTCCTAACGATCCGCGTTCTAGTTTCAACCCTAAGATCAAACCTGGACCACATGCCGATGGCATTGTTGGTTGTATGAGTACCAAACCTGCAGAGTCAATTGTGAAATAGGTTAGTCAATTTTCTATCAACCAATCTGCCCGAGGACAAGCCACGGCTTCATCTCAACCCACCCAAATGGCGAGTGTGCTTTCAGTGCAATTGTCAGACCAGAACGGTAACCAACAACTCTGAAGGAATAAGAAGAAGGGAAAAAACAATTGTAAGGGTGGGAATAGGAATGAAAATGAAAATTCTAATGACAAGAAAGCCCAAAATGCTGGGGGGGACAAGCAACCTAAACGTAAGGTTAAGCTTCCTTGCAAGTTGTGTAAGGATGACCACCTCACTCACTTGTGCCCTCAGATAGAAGAAGCCTCGAGGTTCATAGTGCAGGGCCCAGCTATGTTGACTAACCCTTTACCTCATAATTAAAATATGAACTCAAGGACCCATGATCATTCTGGTGGATATCAAGATCCATCGAAAGCTATTAATGGTCATGGTTGCATCAATATGGTGCATGCCACTAAGGTTGTGACTCGTGCGAAGGACTTTGGTTCATCACAACCAGACCTTGGAAAGGAACCTGCTCCACCTGAGAGTCCTTTGCATATTGAAAACCATGTGGATAAACCTGAAGTTGCACCTCGCATTCCTAAGGGAGTCCTCAAGCATTCTGAGCACAATCCTAATGCCTGAGCCACCCAAAACTATTATGTTGTGTTAGATTTTTATCATTCTAAGCTAGCATTATGATATTAGGATCTTTAACTGAGAGAATAACATACATAGCAATAAAACACAAGAGACAAGAGACACAAAGAATTTTCCTCAGGGAAACCATAAAGGAGAAAACCCCGCAACTTCCTCAAAGATAGAATGAGCACCAATGGCAGCAGTAAAACCTGAAAACATAAAGATGATCTCCACAGCTTCTGTCTCTCTCTCTCACATTGAGAGAGCTTCTCCTCTCTCACTCATGCGCCCCAATGAGTGAGTGTGTGTGTGTTAAATAAAGAGGCTCACTCTCTATTTATATTCTTTCATTCACTTGAAGTGCACTCCAACATGTCTGTCTCACTTAACAATTACTTACTAGAGCCGACATCTCTAGGAGTGTCTAATAACCCTAGTTCCCCACAACTTGTGGGGACTTTCCCCTCTACTCAACAAGGAGGGTTAACCTTGACTTAGATGATGGGGACTATTTCCCCGAGTTACAATGACTCACCTAGGGTCGACTTCACTAGGATAGTCTAATAACCCTAGCGCCCCATAACTGTGGCGACTTTAACCCTTGACCAATAGGAGGGTTACCCACAATGGCTTGACATGACTTTTACATTATAGAAACTTCCCGATTGGAACATTGGGGCATGACATGACTCAAGTACATTACATACACATCCCGAAATAAACATCAGGGTACAATACATAAGAAATACAAGTGAATACATTCTCAAGTTACAATTACATCAACACTCCCTCTTAACTAGGAAGGTATTCTCTCGACACAATTTATCAGCACAAGTCTTCTTCTCTGTATCATCTAATTCATCATCAATTTCTCATCATCTTGAAGTCATATTCATCTTCAGGTCATCTTCATCTTCAAGTCATCTTCATCTTCAGGTTATCTTCATCTTCAAGTCATCTTCATCTAGATCTGGATCATCACACGATCTGGATCATCATCACTAGATCTAGATCATCACTTGATCTGGATCATCATCACTAGATCTATGTCATCACTCGATCTGGATCATCACTGCTGGATCATCATCAAGTCTGTATCATCACTTGATTTGGATCGTCACTACTGGATCATCATCAAGTCTAGATCATCACTTGTTCTGGATCGTCACTGCCAGATCATCATCAAGTCTAGATCATCACTTGATATGGATCATCATCAAGTCTGGATCATCACTTGATCTGGATCGTCACTACTAGATTATCATCAAGTCTGGATCATCACTTGATCAGGATCATCAAGTCCATATCATCACTTGATCTAGATCATCATCAAAGTTGGATCATCACTAAATCATCATCATCATTACTGCTTCTGTTATCTCTATCAAATGGTGCTATCTTCTTCATTCTTCTCGTCACAAGAATTTCTATAGAGTCAATCCTGTAGGCCTACCCTTCATGTAGGTCTTCATCAACACTTATATCTGACACTTAAGTCAGAATGGCCCACCCATCTTTTACATCTGACCTCATCTTGTCAGAAAGGTACGCCCAGCACTCACATCTGGCCTCATCTTGTCAGAAAGGCCTAGCACTCACATATGACCATGTGTAAACACATCACGCCAGAATGGATCAGCACTTATATCCAACCATGTGCAAGCAAACTACATTGAAAATTCTCTACACTTACATCCGACCATGTTCGAAGACACCGCATCAGAAAGGCTCGGCACTTATAGTCGACCATGCTCGAAAGTACTGCATCGAAAAGGCTCAACACTAACAATTGACCATGCTTGAAAGCATCACATCGAAAGGGCTCTGCACTTATATCCGACCATGCTTGAAAGCACCGCATTGTAAGGGCATGCACTCACATTTGATCATGGAGGAACTAATCCTACCATCGCATCAGAATGGCCCCCAGTCCCAGACTAAGCTACCTAGTAACTGATGAGGTGCCTCCATTCTCCCGGAGAATGGTAGTTGCCCTTACATCTGACCTACTCGTCATAATATCCAACACTCACATCTGACATGGGAGGAACCTAATCCTTTAGCCATGACAGAATGGTTCAGCCCTTACATCTGATCAAGTGGGAACACATCCCTCTCTCACATCAAAATGGATTCTTAGTCCTAGACTAAGTTTTCCTGGTAATTGACCAGGCACCTCCATTCCCAGAATGGCATTTAGCCCTTACATCTGATCATGTAGAGACCAATTCTACAGTCACATGAGAATGGATTAGCACTCATATCTGACATGTAAGGAACCAAATCCTCTCACCATGACAGAATGACTCAGCCCTTACATCTGACCATGGAAGGATGTTAATCCTCTCCCATGTTAGAATGGCTCTCAGTCTCATCATTTCCCCCTGGAGGGAACCTCGATCTCAAGAATACCAAGCTTCTCCCTAAAGTACTCAAACTTCACTTTGGTCATTTCTAACATAGAATCACACCAGGGCTGATTACGTCCAAGGATGACCTGCAAGCTTCACCAGGACCGATTGCATCTGAGGGAAACCTGTCTCATCAGTTATGCTAGAAATCCTTCTTTCAAGAGATCTTGATCTGGATCACTGCTCCTCTCTACATCATACAAAAAAATGCAAGTCAGATCAACCAAATCAAATAGTAGTTTTCAAAAGAAACATACTACCTCCCAAATAGCAAGTGGCAACATCTTTTGCCTCAACTATATTCAATGCCATGCAGGACTCCATCCTACCAAACCAAGAGATCACACTTGATCCCATACTGAAGTAGCACCTCAAAATGCTCTTCCTGTGAATGGCACTATCTGCCCAATACAAATCCACATAAACTTTTGATTCACCTCATACTTGAGCCCATAATCAACTGTACCCTTCAGGTACCTCACTGCATGCTTTGTAATCATTTGGTGAACATGTCTCAATGTGTTCACAGCAAAGCAAATATCTGGTCTCGTATTTGTTAGGTACATCATCTGACAATACATCGTGGCATCAACCAACTCTGATGAAGCAACACTCAATAGCTTCATGTTTGATGCATAGGTGTGGTCATTGCCTTGCAGTCCATCATCCTAAACCTTTTTAGGATCTCTACTACATACTTCCCTAGTCCACACCTCCATGCCTAGAAAATAGTGCATCGACACATAACAAGAGCATCATTGGTCTTCCGCCTTCAACCTTGAAGAAAAGTTTGGAATCCACTTTACTCTCAGTAAAGCGTAGAGTCATTAGTAATCTGTCCATCCTGTTGTACCATGTCTAACCTCAGGATCTTTTGCAGTCACTCCCTCTAAAGCATCATACTCCCTCTGTCTTTCGTACTCTATGCACTAAAACATTCTGTACCGAAGTGACAAGTAGCTTCCTTTGCTACTACCATTCTATGTATCCATCTAGGATCACTGGATACCAAGATCCTCCATCTTGAACCTTTTCAAAAGTTCTTCTTGCACCCATCTATGAGCTTTTCATCCTCTATAGGCTTTCATATTCAACCTTGTAGTAAAGGTTCAAGTCTTCATCAAGCTAGATGTAAATGTCTCATTGTATTTTATGCCTTCTTTTCGTGAGAGGCATCATGCTACGAATCTTTCCTTGTATGATGTTTCCATATACTGCATGATGGAACTATGAACTTCCCTTCATGTATTGATACTGCATCCTAGACATCATTCTTCTTGAACTGGTCTTCCCTTTCTTCTTGGTTACTTCTTCATAGCTTGAAGGTTCTGCATCAATGATGTCATTGCATTCATCATATTATTATTTATCTTGAACTGTCGTCACTTGTTCTTCGGAACAAGTCTCATCCTTGTTTTCTTGTAGGCGATTATTTATGCAATCTTTCCTACAAGTCAAATGCATTTGTATGGTTAGAAACATTTCATAAGGAATATTCATACTGGCAAGTTCTTATGCATAAATATATGATCATGCAACTACTTTAGCCAATACAACATTCATCCATATCTCACTGAAACTTTCTAGATGCCTTCCATATCTACCAGGACAACATTGAGATTGTGCACTAATCCAATATGTCAGCAAAGAGGTTTCATTCTAGATAAGTAGCAATGGAGAGATGTATAGCACCATGAGCTACTTACCCATCACATGCATATTAGTAATATACTGTCATTAATGCAAACATCCTATCATGCATAATACATCAACTAAATATAAACAAATGCATAACAAAACAATATCATGAAATGACAATTGAATACTTATCTTTATTTGTTTCGTGGCTAGACTCCTTCTTGATCCTTCAGCTTCATCATCTTCTTCATTCATCATAGCATCATTTCTTATCTAAATGATAAGATGGATAAGATGTTCTTCAAGATTTGAGTTCTTCATAATCATCATCGCTTGAGGGATCTTCTTTGGATGGTGAGAGCTTGATCTTCAGTTGCTCCCATCTTCTCTTCTCTTATTATGACTTGAGATTCTTCTTCTTGTGTGTGCTCTTCCCAGATTCTACTGAAAGTAATCACTTCCTTCTAGCACACATTCCTCATATGACTAAATCCCATGATCTTGAGAGGCCATTCGAGGTGGCTATCACCACTTCTGCATTCTTCACTTCTTCTTTTACCACTTCAAGTTGCTCTTTGATTTGAGAGACCCTTGTAAAGTATGACTGCATGGCCTCCGCATTCTAGATATTCACATTCTTCAATTAGTTTCTTAAGGTCATATTCCAATCTATGTTATTTCCTTCAAATAGCTTGGTCAAGGAATCAAACATCTTCAGTGTCTTTAGCAAAGATACTTGTGGTACAAGTTGATCCGTGATTGAATCAACAATGATCTTCTTGGTCTTAACTAAGTTCTTCTTGTGTAAGGATTCTAGCCTCATCTCCCTCTGGAACTGGAACCTCTCTACTTGTGTAGGTGTCCAATTCATTTTATTCAGGGAGATCATATGCTTCTATGCTTGGAAGTTGTCAACTTCACCAAGCTTATCATCAAGCTGATGTGATAGACCACTTTGAAATGAGAACATCAAATGAAAATAGCAAAAGATTAGATCTTACCGATTTTAGGTGTCCATCCTGGTTCTGGAGCTAGCTGATCTAGGGTTTGTCAGAGAAACCCTAATTTTCAAAAATTGGAATCTTTCAAATCTGATTGGATAGAAAGATATATATTTTCAACTTGAGCTATCCAATGTACTCATTTTCTGAAAACAGTGAAGGGAAGCTCCTGGAACAGGAAGCCCTAGTTTTCCAATTTCTTCTGTAGAAATTCCTGTTATTGTTTCCATGGTATATTTGAAATTATGGCTCATAGGTGTTGGAAAATTTTCATTGAGGTAGCCACGCATGTCCCTGTTCCAACATGACTGGTTTCACCAATTGGGACTTATGATCATTTTCCCAAGGTGACCCATTACAGGACTGTTCCGAACAGTGAAGTTGTACGGACCGCCACATGTTAGTGTTTCATCTTCTGAGTCAGACTCTCAGACCACAAAAATCACAGTTTGTACCCTTTTTGGAACATCTTTAGGAATTTAATTTGGACCTCTATATCCCAAGATCTAGCAATTCACCCCAGGTGTCCTGTTTAGGGATGAATCCTGGAAGAGGCTAGAACCCTAACTTGGAGGGATCATATCTTCCAGAATATGGTGAATCAGAGGTTGAATTTTGGACACGGTATAAATACATATTATATATTTGTTATCTGCATTTTTTAGCTCCTGATGCTTCAAAAATATTGGGATATAACGAATGTAGCAAAACTTAGCAGTTTTAGCATTTAGGGTTTTTTCAACTCGGGGTCAAACTAGGGTTTGACTTTCCTAGAGTTTCACCCTACCAAAAATATTGATCCAAGTCTCTAAACTTCTATTTTTATGAGGAGAGAAATCCTATGCTGGGCTCACTCAAAAATTCCTCTTTTGCAAGAAGCCCTAATTTCCCACACCAAAATGGAAAATGCTCAGAATCGAATTCCGCTTCGACATAAAGATGCGCCCTTCAATGGAGAGTCAGCCTAGCATAATTTTGCTGATGTATTGGGGAGAGAGACCCAAAAATTAAGAATCCCTAGCTTCTACAGCTGCATAATGTCTTCTTCTCAAGTTAGCTCTGATACCATGCTATATTTTTATCATTCTAAGCTAGCATTATGATCTTAGGATCTTTAACTGAGAGAATAACATACACAGCAATAAAACACAAGAGACAAGAGACACAAAGAATTTTCCTCAGGGAAACCATAAAGGAGAAAAACTCGTAACTTCCTCAAAGATAGAATGAGCACCAATGGAAGCAGTAAAACCCAAAAACATAAAGATGATCTCCACAGCTTCTGTCTCTCTCTCTCTCACTGAGAGAACTTCTCCTCTCTCACTCATGCACCCCATTGAGTGAGTGTGTGTGTGTTAAATAAATAGGCTCACTCTCTATTTATATTCTTTTGTTCACTTGAAGTGCACTCCAACATGTGTGCCTCACTTAACAATTAATTACTAGAGTTGACATCTCTAGGAGTGTCTAGTAACCCTAGTGCCCCACAACTTGTGGGGAATTTTCCCTCTACTCAACAAGGAGGGTTAACCTTGACTTAGATGATGGGGACTATTTCCCTGACTTACAACGACTCACCTAGGGTCGAATTCACTAGGATATTCTAATAACCCTAGGGCCCCATAACTATGGGGAATTTAACCCTTAACCAATAGGAGGGTTACCAACAATGACTTGACATGACTTTTACATTATAGAAACTTCTCGATTGGAACATCAGGGTATGACATGACTCAAGTACATTATAGACACATCCCAGAATAAACATTGGAGTACAATACATAAGAGATACAATTGAATACATTTCGAAGTTACAATTACATCAACATGTTGTCGAGGATTTGGGCCACACTCCTTGTGCGATGTCTGCACTCGAAGTACTTCAAAGTTGTCCTTCGCAAAGGAAGGATTTGCTTTCTGCTCTTGCTGTTAACAATGATAATTCTTCCTCTGTCGTCAAATTTGAAACTGTGGGACTATAGCCTCACTTTCCTTACTATGTGTCTCTCTTGATTCATGTAGAATGTCTTAACAAGACCGTCAAACGCACTGTGATTGACAAAGGCATTGCTACTTTCATGATGTCTTTGGCATGTTGGAAGGGTTTGGGTTCCCTAGATTTGTCTAAATCCGCTACCATGTTGAATGCGTTTGATGGTAGATCATTTCGACCACATGAAATTCTTCCTTCTCTTAAGTTTTGTTTGGGAGGGAAGACCATTGCGATTGAGGTTGAGGTGGTTGATGTGCCTCTTGACTACAATCTGTTACTGGGTAGGAATCGGATGTACAACATGCAAACTGTAGCTTCTTCTCTATTTTGAGTTGTATGCTTTCCATTTAATGGGAAGATAGTTATGATTGATCAAATGTAATTTAAGAATCCATGTGTTACCGCATCTTCGAGAGCTTCTGTCCCAATTGTCGTGCACTCTCAGCCGGCAACGGGGAGTGTGGGTGTTGGCATGTACCCATCCCTTATGGGATCATTTAGATGTCCTGTACCTGTTCTTATGATTGTGTCTACTTTCAGTGAGGCTTCATCATCATTGTGTTTGGTGTCTTTTCACACCACTCATATGGAATATCTTTGGATTCTTCCTACATCGAGTCCTTCAAGTGAGCCCATCGAAATGGACGTGCCGTTGCCTACAACTATGATAGCATATAAAGTTAATCTTGAATGTGTTGTAGAGCCTAGTCCTTTCTCTTTGTGGAAAGAGGAGGAGGACCCATATGTGCTTCCTACATGGGCAGTTGAGTCTTCTCACACACATGACTGCCTTGACAGTGTTTTTCCATCAGATGAAGCTATTATTGAGGTTATGTCTGGGGTTGAGCCACCTTGGGATGAGTTGCATCATAGATCTTACTTTCTTCTTGATATTGACCGTTTGGAGTGTGAAGAATTTAGGGAGATTCTTAGTGAGAGAATTGGCAGTTATGTGGTTCCATTAAGCTCTCCTGGTCTGATGGCTAATGGAAACATGGTGAATATATCCCCTACCATTCCTATCAATATCTCTCATTATCCTGGAAAGATTGAGAATGTCTATATTGGGGCAGAATGGTCCCATGCTGAGATTCAAGAGTATACCAAGCTGTTCAAATAATTTCTCGATGTATTTTCTTGGCCATACGATGAAATGCCAGGTATCGACCCTCGCATTGTTGAGCATGAAATTAAAACTTATCCTAATGCTAAGCCTATTTGACAACGCTTGCGTGCAGTGAATCCTAGAAAATCACTCATGATTAAGGCTGAGATAGAAAAGCTGTTGAATGCTGGTTTTATCTATCCCATTCCCTTGACAGAGTGGGTTTCAAACCCCGTTCTGGTTGATAAGAAACAAGGAACGATCCGTATATGCACTGATTTCCATGAATTGAATCGTGCCTATCCTAAGGATAATTTTCCTACACCATTTATTGATCAAATTTTGGATGAGTGTGCGGGAAGTGAGGTATTTTCCTTTATGGATGGTTTTTTCAGATACAATCAGATACAAATCAAACCTGAGGACCAACATAAGACTGCCTTTATTTGTCCTTGGGGTACCTTTGCATATCGGAAAATTCCTTTTATCCTTAAAAACACCGGAGCCACTTTTCAACGAGATATGAACTTGATCTTCCATTATCTCAAATTGATTATTGAAGTCTTTTTGGATGACCTTGCTGCTCATTCTCGTCAGAGGATGCGTCATTCCTACCATTTGAGATTAGTGTTCGAAAGGTGCCACCATTACTTAGTCAGGTTAAATCCTCATAAATGCATCTTTTGTGTGAATTATAGTCACTTATTAGGGTTCATTGTCTCCAAGGAGGGTATAAGAGTCGACCCTTTGAAGGTTATGGAAATACTTCAATTGTCTCCCCCGTAAAACATTAGACATCTTCAATGTTTGCAAGGCATGTAAATTTCTTGCGGAGATTCGTAGTTAACTTTGCCAATTTGGCTAGAGGCTTTATGCGTCTTTTGAAGAAGGACACTACCTTTTGCTGGGATGAGCGATCCCAGGATTCCTTTGATGCGCTTAAGAAAGCCTTAGCATCGGCCCCGGTGATTAGTCCACCCGACTATAGCCATGACTTTTTACTTTATGTGTCTGCATCTGTGGAGATGATTGGTATGGTTTTGGTTCAGGAGTATGAGAAGCTCTAGGAGCATGTCATATATTAATTGAGCCGAAACCTTATAGATGCAGAGATCCGTTATTCCCATGTGGAGAAACTTGCCTTAGCTACCGTTCATGCAGTTCAAATATTGAGACACTATATTCTCCTTCGCTAGACCTTGGTGGTAGCCCATGTCAATCCATTTTAGTTCATCCTCACTAGAAGGATGATAGGGGTAAAGTATAATAAGTGGATTGTCATCTTGCAAGAATTCGATCTCGAGTTTGTTTCGGCAAAATTGAAGAAATCGTTGATTTTTTCAGAGCTTATATCTGATTTCCCAAGCGAGGAGGAGGAGGAAGTTTGTGAAGATACATTTGTTAATGAGCACATTTTCCTGATCTCAACTTTGGATCCATGGTATGGGATATTATCATATATTTACAACATTGAAGGTCCCTACTCACCTTTCACAGGATGAACGACGATGATTATGTCACGTATCCAAGAATTACCTCATAAAGGATAACACATTGTACAGCCATGGGGTAGATTCCATTTTACGTCGTTGTTTAACTCATGAGGAGGCTGACCTTGTGCTAAATGATTGCCATGAAGGGGCATGTGGTGGTCATTTATCTGGGCTTTCTACAACCCAAAAAATCTTGAGAGCGGGTTATTTCTGGCCGTCGATCTTTAAGGATTGTGTTAATGCGGTCAAGAAGTGCCACCCTTGCTAGGTGTTTGCTTGCAATATGCACTCACATCCTTCCCCATTACATCCAATTATCATCGTCGATCTCTTCACCAAGTGGGGTCTTGATTTCATGGATTGCAACCCAGCTTTAGCTGGGGGGCATCATCATATTATCGTGGTTGTTTACTATTTCATGAAATGCTCTGAGGCTATGCCCACGATTAAATCCGACGATGAGACAACCGTACATTTCATATTCAACCAGATCATTACTCGGTTTGGTATTCTAAAATAGCTTGTCACTGACCATCCTAGGCACTTTCAGAATCGGATGATGGAAGAGTTCACTAGTGCAAAATGAGAGATTAGTGACCAAGAGACCAAAAATTTTGGTCACCACAATTTTTTTCAAGGGATAAATGACCAAAATTGATAAATTTAAGCGGGCTAACTTAAAAAGACCAAGATAAATGACCAATTTTGGTCACATGATAAAACTAAACTAAAAAAGACCAAGATAAATGACCAAATTTGGTCACGGGGTATCTAGAAAAAAATGACCACATAACAATTGGTCATTTATTTGGTCATATTTAGTTGTGGATCAGTTCGGCAATGAAAAATTACAATTTTGACAATGTTGTATATTTTTCTAAATTCTAAGACTACAAATGGATTCATAGACCCCCTAGAACTTAGTAAACACCAAATTAATTATGACAATGTCTTAATGGTAAATTAACTATGACAATGTCCTAGCTGTAAGCTATTACTTATATATTTGAAAATAACTATACAAATTATATACCTATATACATTTGTTTTTAAATATTTTATTTATAAATAATATTTATTATTAAACTATTTACATTATAAATTAAAAAAATGTTACTAAGTATTTTTTATTATGTACTAATAATACATATAAAATTTTCAAAAAATATACGAAGTAATTTTTTATTATATACTATTAATACATATAAAAAAATTAAGTTAAATAAATACAAATATAATAGAATTCAAGTTAAACAAATACAAATTTCATTCTATCATGTTAGTGTAGTTTCACAATTTGGGTTTTGGCGCCAACTTGAAGTGGTAGGTGCCAATGTAGAAAAATCTTACATTTCACTCAAGCTCAAGCCCAAGGTGACCCTGTTCAAGGCTTTTCAATCTATGGCCATTTTTCCTGTGTTCTTCCCTCAGCACGACATTTTGGTGATTACCAGGATGCCACTGCAATGCAATGAAATATTCATTTCATCTCAAATCTTCAGGAAGGAGCCCAATTCAAGGGTTTCTGCAATGGAAATCATGGTATGTTTGATGGGTTTTTTTCCTTTTGTTCAGCTGAAAGCCGGCATTCAGAGATTTGGAGCAGTCCGTCGTAGATTTGGGTATTTGTTAGTCCTATATCTCTCTCATCGTATATATATATATATATGCAAACAACACATAATAATTGCCAGATGGGAACACAAGACACGAAGATCCATTGTTAGATCGGAACCCAAGTGAATTGCGTTGTGACCGCATGTCACATTAAATATGACGACATGACCGAGGGAATTATGTGTGGAAGCCCTGTAATTTCATGGAGATCAGCTGATGCCTTTGGCGAGGCCAGGAAGAAATATTCTGATACAGAGGACGAGGAAAATGAGGAATATTCTGGACAGAGCGATCAATTGGAGTTTGAAGAGGGACAGGGTCCGAAACAGCTGGATGTGGAGGAGGAGGGATTTTCCGAATTGGAAAAACCCCAAAATCAGACTTGTTGCATAACTGTGGGGAATAAGAGCAAGGCAGTCGGGTGGAAACATCCGCTGGGTGTCTGGAAAAGACAAGTGAGTACGCTTTTCTCACTTGGGATGGCCGCTGCGCTCATGGGTATTCTCATTCTGGGCCGGAGATGGTGCAGCGGGAAGAATAAGAATCAAAGTCAAAGCCAACGCCTTCGATTTCAGGTTTTCGCTGATAATCAGGTACTTTACATTCTCCTATAAAATCGAGAATGATTTTAGAAGAATCATCCGAGATCCTAATTTAATCCCAACTGGTTCAACTAGCTGACTTAACAACCATGATGGTTATATTGTTGTTTGGCCACAAGAGGGGTAGATTTAACTGACCAGTTCTGTGAGATCTATTGTGTTTGGTATAAAAGCTCCAGCTTTGTCGGGATCCCAAACTCACCAATTTTATGAGGACAATAAATACCCTGCTTTCACCAATTTTTGTCCCAGAGCTTTGTGGTCAAACCAAACTTGGGGCAGATTTAAGTGACCAATTCTGTGAGATCTGTTGTTTTTGGTCCAAAAGCTCCAGCCTTGTGGGGAACACAAACTCACCAATTTTATGAGATCTGTACCCTCGTGAGTCTAAGACAATAAATACATTAAATACCCTGCTTTCACCAATTTTTGGCCCAGAGCTTCGTGGGAAAACCAAACTGATCAATTTTGTGAGAATCGAACCCTGTCTAAGACAATACCCTGCTTTCACTAACCAGATCTTTGTGGGGATACCAAACTGACCAATTTTTGTGAATGAGAATCGAACCCAGTCTAAGACAAGACAATACCCTGCTTTCACCAACCTGATTAACCTATTG
>LPNX010503565.1:39042-60719 GCA_001517045.1 Pseudotsuga menziesii | reverse complement strand
TTGATGGTGATGATGATGAGGATGATGATGAGGATGATGATGACAATGTTCATGATGTTGATGGTGATGATGATGATGATGATGATGATGATGGCAATGATGGCAATGGTGATGATGATGATGATAGCAATGATGGCAATGGTGATGATGATGACGATGACGATGGTGATGATGATGGTGATGATGATGATGATGATGAAGATGATGAGGATGATGATGATAATGTTCATGATGTTGATGGTGATGATTATGATAAGGATGATGAAGGTGATGATGAAGGTGATGATGATGGTGATGATGATGACAATGATGATGATGATGAAGATGGACATGATGAAGATGATAATGATGATCATGGCGATGTTGATGATGATAATGATGGTGATGGTGATGTTGATGACGAGGAGGATGATGATGATGATGACAACGATGGTGATGACGACGATGTTCATGATGATGATGACGACGAAGGTGATGATGATTCTCATGATGTTGATGGTGATGATGATGATCATGTTGATGATGACGATGATGATGAAGCTGATGATGACGACGAGGATGAGGATGATGATAATGATGATGAGGATAATGATGATGGCGATGGTGATGATGATGATGATGATGAGGAAGGTGATGATGATGATGATGATGAAGATGAATATGAAGGTAATGAAGATGATGATTATGTTGATGATGATGATGAAGATGATGAGGAAGGTGATGATGATGATGATGTTGATGACGACGATGGTGATGATGATGTTCATGATGTTGATGGTGATGATGATGTTCATGATGTTGATGATCATGGAGTTGAAGATGATGATCATGTTAATGATGATGAAGTTGAAGATGATGAAGAAGATGAAAATGATGATGAACGATATTTTGGGTTTTACATAACGCGCACGTGATTTATGTGAACAAAACACGCTCACGTTTTGTTTATACATAACACGCACGCGTTTTGTCTCGTTAAATCGCGCTCGTGTTTAGTTTAAATTCAAAAATCTATTCCCTCCAAATGATAAGGCCGAGCCTCCACCCATGATTTCATGGAATTCCTATGCCTATGTGGCTACTTTGTACTTTGCTTCGGATTCAACATGCCTGTGCCTTGGAGTATGATAAACCATTGCAAATTCAACATTATATCCATATTTTCAATATGCTCGTGTTTAGCGGTTTGTCTGATTATGCTGCACACATCCATTTTTTATGAGATTTTAGAAACAGATATGCTTTTTTTTGCAGATTCTAAATATGTAAATTTTAACAAGAATACATATTTTTTTCTATTTTTTTCTTATTTATCTTCTGTCATCACTCCTCAACTCAAAAAACACACTGGTAGTGTTTTGTCCATATCTCTTTGGTTTCTCAACCATTTAAAAAAAAAATTGCATGGTGCACTAAAGAACACCAACCTCTACATGCTATAAAAAACCCATTTCCAAATAATTGCATTAAGACATTCAAATGCTGCACCCACAATTGACGTATCGTTTTCGAGGTTTGATCTCTTCGATAATTAAAAAAAAATTAAAAAAATTATTTTTATTATTGGAAAAATAGTCGTGCACTAGTCCTATATGTTCTCTATATGTATACCGGTTTTCGTAAGTTTATTCCATCATTTAGACACTCAGACGCTGCACCCACAAAAACATATACCTTATAATTTGTCCAAAAAATAAAAAGTGCCCATTAAAATTTATCTAACTTTAGATAGTTAGTAGCATTTTCAATAGAAAAAAAATATATATTTGGAAAGGTCATTCAATTTCCTACATTTCTTGTTTTTTACTGATCACAAGATTCATTGTGTAAGTGTCTCAAAATATCCATGCAAGTTGATGGATGCCTGTTTTTTCAGTTTTGTATTGCATCTAACGTCCCAAAAGAGACCCTCAACTTCTTGCACACATCCAAGTGCTATTCGTGTTCTTCTTTAGACTTAGAATAAATTAGAATGTCATAAATCAAAACCACTACAAATTTATCTAGGTACTTATACAATACATTATTCATTAAGCACATGAAGACAGCCGGGGCATTAGTGAGCCCAAATGGCATGATGACAAACTCATAGTGACCATATCTGGTCCTAAAAGTTGTCTTAAAAATGTCTTGATCTTTGATTCGAACTTGGTGATAACCAGATCGTAAATCAATCTTTGAAAATACAGTTGCTCTGCGCAGCTGGTCAAACAGATAATCTATGCGGGGCAACGGGTATGTATTCTTAATAGTCATTTTATTACATTAACGATAGTCAATGCATAAGCGTAGAGTACCATCCTTTTTTTTAACGAAAATAACGGGTTCTCCCCAAGGAGACACGCTTGGTATTATATACTTTTTATCAATAAGTTCCTTTAACTGTGATTTTAATTCATTTAATTCCAATATATTCATCTGATAAGGGGCTTTTGAGCTGGGCACTGCACAAGGTACCAACTCAATAGTGAAGTCTAACTCCCTTTTCAGAGGCAGTGCTAGAATTTCTTCCGAAAATACCTCCAAATACCCCCTCACTATTGGAATATCTTCCAGTTTTAGTTTATCTTCATTATTAATATGCTCTTCATTAATTACAGTTAGAGCAAAGGCTTAACAACCCTTCTGAACAACTCTCTTTAATTGCAAGGCAGATATTTTCCTGATAGTTGTTTTCCTAGGAATTCCTCTTACGGTTACTGTTTCTCCTTCATTATTTACGCAAGTAAAATTTTTATCGAAACAATTCAAAACTGCTCTATGTTGTTCTTATCAGTCCATACCAATTAACATGTCATAAGAGCCTAAAGTAAGTACATTTAGCTTCACAGAGGTTTCAAGCTGATCCATACTTACAGTACAATCTTTTACAAAACTAATCATTTTTCTTTTTGCTCCAGTAGCTGGTTGAACTAACCATGACTTTGCAAACTTTTCTACTGATATATTGCATTTTTCTACTAAATCAAGAGAAATATAACTGAGGCTATCCCCTGGGTCAATTAATATAGAAATGGGTGAGTGATTCAGCTTACCTTCTACTTCCATGATGGAAGTTTGATAATCATCTTGCCTGTTTTCCAACACTGCGTTGATCTTGGGCATCACCCTTGCTAAGTCACCAACAATCATCTCCTCCTGCACCCTATGAATGTTGCTGACAGTCTTCATTCTGTTAGGGTAAACTGATGCATAATGAGCTCCATTACAATCCCAACACTTTACTAGTTCTTTACGTTCATTATTCTTAATGTAGTTGCTGTGATTATTAGCAGGTTCTTTATTTCTAGGGCCATTAGGGTTTGACTGTGAATTACCTTTATTTCCTTGGAAATTCTTATTAGAAAAATTAGGTGTGTTATTATTCCTAAAAATGTGGTTAGATATGAAACCCTTCTTCTTCTATTCAAAATTATTACACCTCTTATCCCTCCAATTTGGCATACTTTCCCTTTTTTGGCTCTGCTCATAGCAAAAATTTGCCTTTTGTATAGCCTCCTCAAGGGTTTTTGGATTATCGTATTCAATTCTGTCTTTAATGTAAAAAGGTAGAAAACTTAGAAACCACTGCACCTTAGGATTCTCATCCACAATGTAAGGCAGATAACGTAGTAAACTTAAAAATTTATTGTTTAATTCTTCCATGTTCATAGTTCCCAACTTCAGTTCATAGAATTCCTTAGCTCGCTCTTCATAGTACTATTTCGACATAAACTTATTTTTAAAGTATTTCTTAAAGATACTCCAGTTAATGTTCTTTTCCTTAATACCTTTTACTTGTTTTAAATCCTGCCACCAGATTTCTGCCTTTCCAGTTAAGTTGTAAATGGCCATCCTTGCTTTTAGCTGGTTAGAGTAATTATAGATTTAGAAATACTTCTTCATTCCAGAAAGCCATGATTCAACTTCCTCTCCTTTCTCAGTTTCACCATTGAAATTTGGTGGTTTTATCTTCTTAAATTCTCCCGAAATTTCCTCATAAGGCTTAAATTTTCTTTTCCTAGAGTGGTAATTATCCTCATTGCTATCACTAGTGTACTGACGATTCTTCCAGTGTGAGTCACCATAAATTTCAGAGGACGAACTACTTTCAATTTTAGATTGTTTGGACAATTTAATTTTAGGTTGGTAGGACATATTTTCAGATCCTATCGGTTTATCTTTTCCTTCACTCTGAAATTTTTCCATCAGTATCTGGTTCAGCTCCTCTTGAGAAGGCTTAGAATTCATTCATTCTCTTTTTTAATTGTTTCCAATTCAGTTCTTAACTGTTTAACATTTTGTAATAATTCTGAAGAATTGTTAGTTATTTTTTCCTTAATCGGTTCTCTTCTAGAATTACTTTGTTCATGAAACGGGGATTCTTCGTCTGCATTTTCCTCAAGTTTTTCCATACCTGCATTTCTAGCTTAGAAAAATTTTCTGGTAATAACATTTCAAAAAGAAAAATAAGAATCAATATGCATGCATTTTATCTATTGTTTGTCTATGCAGGTTGAGCCGCATTCAGGCCTAGTGTCTGAATGTGTGCTCTGATACCACATGTAAAACTCCAAAATTTCATAAAAATTTAAAATTTTTCCTATGACAATAAATGTTTACAATCGTTGATTAAGAGGGACACTTAACTGTTAACAGTTAACATACTAAGGTCTAAAGTAGAAACTAAAACTAATTCCTTTATTAATTTCTGTATCTGTATACTTAACTATTTGCTTTCATAATTTAGTATTAATGATTGATTTAGCAGGTGATGATCTAAAGTAACATGAGATGAAACCACTGTTTGTTTCATATGTACTAAAGTTTGAATTCTACTTAAATGAAGGAACTTTAGTTCATATCCAAGGCTTACCTAGCTTTATAGCTAACGCAGTGAAGTGACGAATTCTTGTACGGGTCTAAATACAAGTAAGACTTTTTGTATCCCAGTTTCATGATTGAGATTTAATTACCTCACTAGCAAAGTAAATGCTAGAATATTTGTTTAGTTTACATCTTTGAGCAAAAGAAGGTATCATCAATTTTGTATATTTACTTTTTATATATTTGTTTATAAGTGTAAGTACTTGGAAATTCAAGCACAACTTAGGAATAGATGTTTTCTACTTAGCTTTGACTATAACTTGTACATCATATTTTTATCCAATTGTTGTTATATTAAGTCCTGCATACAACTGGATCTTGCATAAATGTTGCAAACTAGATCTTTCATTATGATATTATTAATTACTAAGGTAATTGATATGTATTTGTATCAACATCCATTCAAATGTCACATAAGCAATAACACCTAAGTCTAAGGAGTTGTCATAGGGTATAAAAGAAATGTCATTTATAAAAATGAAACTAACGAACGTTCAAGCCGAGTATAATTTCATTAAATGCCTATGTAATTACCCAATGAAAAAGCAAAAGACTACATGATAAGGTTATGAGCGAAGTGACCAAGCTTTGTTTTCATGGGTGAAAGGTCCATTAACTAGAGAATAAATATAAACTATAAACCCTTGCACATACTAATACTAATTATATAAACTTCATTCTATAGATACAGATCCTATTTAAGAAAAAATTATAACTATGATACCTTTACAAATTATGCTAAGCATCTTATAATAAAAGGAAATCTAGTGATTTTCGAATGAGATTATAACTAAGGTTATGTATAACCTCTTATTTGCAAGCTGCACCAAGGGCTCTCAAAACTATAGAGCAAACCCAAATTATCAAATTTATAGTGGACTCCACGTGGTCGTAAGTTAATGGTTGGGGTTTTGACTTTGGTAAACTTCACTACAAAAGTCTCCAAAACCCTAAAATATCACATTTTACCCTCCCTTTGCTGCTATGAAAGTTGTCGTAGGCTCATGGCCTCATGCCATTGATACCATCATTTTTTTTTATGAGAGTAATGGCCTTCGAATCCAATGGTTGGCTCGATGAGTGGCCTTAACCCTTCCAACTGCCAAACTGTATTCCTTGACTACTTATAGCATAGTAGTCTCTATTTTTTATACTCATCGCTTATTTCATGTGAATCATTGACAGTGGAAGTTTTTTTTGTTTCTCGTCGTAGCTTTACTACTTGTTTTTCCCCTTTCTCGTTGGAATCCTTAGTGGATTTTTCTTCTGTACAGTTCATACCATAGGGTTTTCGTTGCTGGTTCCCTTACCATCTTTCGATGCGGTTGATAATACGGGAGGTTTTCAAAAGGTTTTCTTCTCGACCGTAAACATTGATACTGATATATGTAATCCATTTTCTTTTATTTCTTATTTTTCATCTATTGAATTTGGGTTGTCATCAAATTGTATTTTTAATCTTAACGAGCTGTAAGTAAAAGAATATTTACTGTTGTTTCTAAATATTGAATTGTGTAGAGTTTTTTTTAAGAAAGGAGGTTTCGAAATCGCGAATCCAAGTTGAGCATGGAGAAAAGAGCTGGCAGAAATAGTTGCGAACTAGGTTGATAACATGGCTAGATCAATTGGTAAGCCTCGGCTCCATGACCTGAGGTTTCTTCTGTGGTACTGTGTAGGGTTTGGATGATGTTGTTTCACCGAGCTTCGACTTCCTTACCGTGGCTATGTTGTACATTATTTTATTTAGAAAGGTCGTGTGGCCGTGACTTGAATGTTTTGATGAATTTCTAGTAAATCCATTTGGTCGTGACTTGTTTACAATAATTATTTTTGAGACAGGCCATTAGGCCATGACTTCGTTGTGAAGTGATGCGATTTTTAAAAAGATGTTAGGGTTTTATTTCGCAGGCTTGTGTTTAACGGATAAAATTGATAGCCATATGGCTCGACCTTTGGGTTGTTAAGACTGTTAATGGATAGAGATAATTTGATTTTGAAAAGAACCTGTGTATGTTTTAATAAATTTTGCAGTGTTTTAAAAATTATGGTATTCGATTCTAAGGTGTTTATATTGATTAAATTTGTATTTTATTTAAATATTAATATAGGATTTTCTTATTATGAAATGATAGTAGAAGAAGTGAAATTCTTCTTAGTTGTAGGGTTTGACCTTGTGACTTGGACTGGATTTTTAATATCATAAAATAGTTTTAATTTCAGTTTTTTGGTTATAAATACAACTCTATTTATTTTAATAAATTTCTACTCTACTGTGTAAAATTGATTTGGAATTCTTATTTGATTTTAGTTTATACTTGATAAATAGTTTAATACTGTTTCTGTGTAATTTTTATTTAATATTGAGCATTTATAATATGGATATTAGAACTGTAAAAAAATAAGAGTTTGATTTAAGAGAAAGAGGCTAAAACTGTAAAATCCCTATTCTGGGAGGAGGAAGTAAAAGAAAGTTAGTTGACAGTTTTCCCTAATTTAGGGTTTGTATTTTTTTTATATGATGTAAAATCTTTGCAGTGTTATTGTTTAACTATAATGTATTTAATGCTTGATTTACTTACAGTATTAATGAAATTACTTATGTGTTATTTTCCAAATCTAAATGATTACTATAACTTCATTTTACTGTTTATTAGTTACTCCTACTTATGTTATTTTTCCGTTCCTATACTATTTAACAACTATGTATATTTATAATAAACTAAGATTATAGCTAGTAATTATTACTCTGTTAAAAAGAACACAGTTACACAAAGTGTGTACTGGTTTTTAAAAGACCTTCCTTTATGATAGTTCTTGTTTATCTTTTTAACAGATGTATTCTAACTAAGGAAACTTTTGAACATTCCTGTAAGGAATAAGTAGAAAGTAAATAAACATAATCCTACATTCTTGATTTGATTTAACCATCAGAATTTAATCTCACCTACCGTACTAGAGTACTACCTTCTTGAATGTGTGGAAAAATACAGTTAGGCATTTTATTCATCCGTAAATTTAAATTAACCCTAATCATTCATTCTAATCCATATCTAATCCAGAATTCGTCTATCTTTCAACAGTAAAATATTTTCTCCAAGTAATTTTAATAAGAGATGAAACATGCATATAAATATATTATTTCCTAAATTCATTCATTCTTGTTCCTAAGCTTGCATAGAGAAATTAGAAATAACATGTAGAACCTAGAAATATAGCAGAGAAGACAACAGCTTAAGGAGCCTATTCCTCCCAACCAACTCCTGAAGACTGCTGAACTGCAATTCTTAGGACCCCCGAGCCTATCTACTAGTCCACCTGGTTGAAAGCATTGGGTGGGAGAATAGGTTTATAAACCTCTGCAACTCCACAGAGTAATCGGCATTAATATTTCTAGTTGCACCAGTAAGAACTTAGCTCAAATCAGTTGCACTAGTTCAGTAAATTAAAAATTTCCACTCAAACACTTCTTCATGTCCCCTCCATAAAATTTCTTGTGTATTAATTTCACTCAGAAAATTTCACGAGTAAAGAATGAACAGCCTCAGCTGAATTCAATGGGAAGTTTTTATCAGCATGCCTAGGTATTTTGGGCCAGTTTTCACTTAATGAGCCACCTTCTCTTGTTCCACTTTCTTGGGGAACATGGCCACAAAAATAGGGAAGTTGCTTCCTGCAACAGCTAGAAGTAGTTTGAGGATGCTGCCAAGTGTCAATGTTCTCTCAACCCAGCCTATTCCACCAAGTGGCTAGTAAAACACTCACTTAATAGCCTCCTAAAGTTGTTGTCTCATATTTCATTTATTAATTAATAAAATATTCAGCAATTACATGCAATTATCCTTGACCCCACTTGGTCATTAATTACAAACTTTATCATAAAATTAAAACATAATGTCTCCTAAAACATAAAATGTTTTTGCAATTTGGGGCATGTGACAACTGTTGCTGGCTGCTTCTCAATTTGGGATGGTTGCTTCTGTTGATTCCTGAAGTTAGAGGGTTTGAAACCTTTCTTCCTTTGGTCATACTTCTCATTCTTCTTGTCCTTCCATGTCTTATGATAATCAGGTTTTCATTTGCTTTGCTCATAGCAATACTTAGCTTTCCTTATTGCTTCTTCAAGAGTTCTAGGTTTGTAAAACTCAATTTTGTCCTTGTAAGACTGAGGTAATCCACTCAGGAAACGCTGGATCTCCACTTTTTCATCTTTGATGTACCTGACATACCTCAAAAGTTCCAGGAACTTGTTTGCATACTCTTCCATAGTCTGCTGTCTCAATCTCAGCTCATGGAACTCTTTGATCTTATCATCATAGTACCTGTCAGAGGTGTACTTCTACTTGAAGTACTTTTGGAATTGCTTCCACACAATCTGCCTTTCATTAATATTTTTCACTTGCCTGAAGTGCTCCCACCATATTGATGCTCTTCAAGTCAAATTGAATATGGATACCCTAGCCTTCATATTTCCAGAGTAGTCTACTTGGAAATATTTTCTCATCCCAAGAAGCCAAGCTTTAGCTTGTTGATCATTCTTTGTCTCACCAATGAAGGTAGGCGACCTTTCCTTCTTAAACTCATCACGTGAATGGTTCTAGTAACGCCTCTTCCTCTCATTCTCGTGAGAAGAAGAACTTGAACCTCTAGTGGATCCCTTAGAGTCAGATGACCCACTAGGAGATCTCTTCCTTCTTATGGTACTGCTCTTTCTACCTTCCGGTCTTACTGTCCGGTCCCCAGAGTTCATCTGCCTCTGGATGTCTGTCAAAATTTGCAGTATAGTTGCATTTAGCTGATTCTGCTCCTCCTGAGCCTTAACCAATCTTTCATTATATGCCCTATAACTTTGCATCTCCACCCTTAGGTTTCTCATGGTGGCTGCAAAATATGGGCTAGTATCTTGAAATATTCTCCCATTAGACTGTGTCTCAGCATTTCCAACTCAGACATTTTCCCCCATAGCATCTTCCTCATACTCATTGGGGTTCTATGCATCATTTATGCTGTAGGTTCTCATGGCTGAAGCAAAACCCAACTTTAGTGATCTACACTAGGTGGAATGATTCCCTTTTGAAAATGACTATAATTCTACAAAATGTGTTGATAAACATAATTGTTAGTTGCATAATCATTCACATGAATTCATAATTACTTACCTTCATTTGGAAAAATTTCATATTGACAACTTTCTCAAAAACAAACACAACGACTATCTGAAGGGGATGACAGAGGTCAATGGGGCTTTCCCCTTTGTGGTACATAAACACGCCACCATTTTTCCATTTTTCTGGCCCCTGAAATCCCACTGAAAAACCTCTTAAAATCCATGTTTCGAAAAAAATTTCATTTTCCTTCCGACGTGTCGGCTCCATTTCCCAATTTTGCCCGATATGCGTCGGCAAACATCACCCGATTCCTTCTGAAATCTCCTTTCGCTATGTCGAAAATATTTTCGACTTTCACCAGCTGCGTCGAAATAATTTTTCAACTTTCCCTCTCTGCGTCGAAAGAATTTTTGACTTTCACTAGCTACGGGCCTTCTGTCGTTGTGAAAAAATTCCTGACTTTTGTCCGCCACTCGTTGGCTCAGCTGACACTCATCAACTCAATTCTCAACTTCCACCTGTCGTTGCAGCTCCAACCTCAACTTCCACTTGCCGTGTATCGGCTCGAATCTTCTGATGTTCTCAGCCGACGTTGCAGCCAATTTCACCAATATTTTTTCGATTTCGTACTTCGAAAATTTTTGAAAAACTTTTCATCGGCTCGACTCAGCCAATATGCATCGGCTCACATCTCGTTGAGCCTTCCACTATTGCGGCCACTATCCACTTCTGCTCTTCTTCAGTCAACCCAGCCGCCACTATGTCTCGTCTATTGGAAAACCATCAATTACTGTTGGCTCACTTCAGCTTTCTCAGTCGACAAGGGAGAATTTCACACTTAGAAAATTTATGGAAGATTTTTCTTCCTCTACCTTCTTGTCAGCTCTATTCCTCTCATCTCGTTGAATCCGTCAGCGAAATTCTGTTGACTTCCTCGAAACACCTTGGATGCATTCCCTGTCGGCTCCCTCTTGCTAATACAGCCGCTAAATCAGCTCGAATCTTGGAAACGTAGCTGACGTATTGGCTCCCTTCGGCTTACTGGGCTGATAGGCTATTTTTATAATTAGAGAGATTTTGAAGAAATTTCTCCTGCCTGCTGCTCTTCTGATGAAATCATAGGTAGTTTCCTCATGGCCCCTTTGAGGCCCAAAGCTGCAACACAGCTCTGATACCACACTGTCAAGTCCCCACCCCTCTACTTGACGGAGAGGATGTGACTAACATAGCTTCTAGCTATCTAATATGGGAAAAATAATCCCCATAAACATAAATATAAAAATGCATTGAACTTAAACATACACAAATGCATAAATAATTAATATACAACGGAAGAAAAATACATTCATTCACAACACATTTAAGCATTAAACATGTTCATCATTTTTCATTAAGCAACAAATACAATTGCAGAGATAAAATAAACAAGAATACTTATCTTGAAAGAATCTTGTCCCGCAACTAGCTATGTTGTTGCAACATTCCACCCAACCATATGCTAGTGTTCTCATTAGTATCTCAGCCACACTGCCACCCTCGAGTTGGGAATGATTCCCACAAGGAATAAGGGAACATTAGCAAACTCAGACGTAGCCAAGGATTCCACAAAACTCAGCCAAGCAAACACAATTGGGTTTATCAGGTTACAAAGGAGCTGGAAAGGTTGACTGCTAAGCTAGTGAGCTTAAGCACAGAGCTATGGATACCTGCACTAGCTTTATCCTGGCTTCTAGGACATCTACACGCCCAACACAAGGAAGCATTCCCTTCTCTGCTACACAGTCCCTCAGGCCATGCCTTCCCTTCCATTGTTATTCAGGGTGTGCAAAGAAGAAAACCAACCCCCTAGATTTGTATGTGAGGTTCCTTATCCCACTATATTATCTAGCTAGTTCAAACCCTATTTCCACTCCCAAAATAGTTCAGACCAAAACAACAGAGGCATACACAACAATTTCCAGGTTCTGGGTTTGAAGAAAAATGATTTTCATCTAAAAACGTAAACGACAAATGGGTAAAACAACCCCCTTAGCAGCAATTCAATTTCTAGAGTCATTTATGGCCCTAACATGGCCAACATGAACTCAACAACACCCAAAATTCGTGGCTCTCTTCTCCCACTCGCTGGAATTACCAAAAATGGATTTCCAGCATTAGGAGTATGAGGAAAATGACAAGAAAATGTGAGGAAGACAACCCAATCCCTAGGAATTACAAAAATGACCTCCCATCTATGGGAAAGATGAGGTTAACAGCCAAAATCATGGATGGATACACACAGGAAGCTCTGGCTTCCTAAGAGAGCTCATCTCAATTAGAGAAAATGGTGAGGAAAATGAAAAATGTGAATGCAGAATATAGGAGATCAAAAAATGTGGGGAAAGACAACCAACATCTTGCATGAGGGAATGGGCAGCATTTTTGGGCAATAACTTGCCCCATGAGTCAAAATCACGTTTCCCAAAAACTAATGGCTTCTCCCATTCGAATTTGGACTTCCATACCTTTCCCATCCCATGCAATAACCAACTCAACAAACTTCTAGCAGTAATAAATGATTGGGTGAATGATACAAGAAAGGTAGTTGACAGTTTGATGGGTTCTCCCTTTGATATTTGGATTTTCCCCATTGGCCCAAGGGTTTGAATACCCCCTCCCCTTATCCTTAGGAAATCATGCCCCCATCTCATTATTGTTTCATTGACATAGCTGGTTGTGGGTTTTTAATTAAATTGCATATTTACATGATGTCCAAAATTATAATGTACCAGCTAGCACAAAAATACCATCGGCAACGATTTTTAATCGTCGAAACATAAAGCGATAAATCGATGGTGGGGATTTTTCCTTTAGCTCCACATGATGATTAAATACAATATTTACATCATATACATCTAATGCAAATGAGGTCAAAACCGAGGTGTTACAAGGAATGACCACAATGAATCCTTCAAAGGACTCAGGAGATAGTTTTATCCTCTCCACTAGGGATAAATCAATAAAATTATGGGTGGCACCCCCATCAACAAGGACTGTGATTTTCTACCCTTGCAGAACTCCTTTCAACCTTAATGTATGGAACCAGGGTACTCCCCTGAGTACTGCAATTTTGTTGCTGGTTTGATAGGGCTGCTCCTCTTCTTAAGTTGTTTCATACTCTCCATAATTCATCTCAGCTTCCTCTATTGCCTCTTCATCACTTTCATAAAATACTTCAATATAGTGTGTTTTTCCCTTCACACATATGTGACCCAGAGCCCACGGTTCTTGGTAGGAAAGACACAGCTTCTTCCTCCTCAATTCATCCTGATCCTTGTAGGAGTAATCTCTCTTGCCAGGGGAAGGAAAGTTTCTCACAGGAGATTTTTTATCCTGAAATTTGTGAGGCATAGGAGGTCTGGGAGGATACTTGGTCCTCATAATTGCATCATGTAGGTCTCTAGTCCTACTCACTGCTTCCAGCAAAGTAGCAGGTCGGTAATACTTCACCAACCCCTTCAATGGTTCAACTAGTTCTTCTGTAAACAAAAGGATCAGCCTTGATTCTAACATGTAAGTGACCATTACAACCACCTTTTGGAATTCTGAGATGTATTCTTCTAGAGTTCCAACTTGTCTAATGTGTGCTAAATATCAGAAAGAAATATCAGGATCTCTTTGGTCAAATATTTCTGTTAATTTTCTGGTGAACTCCTCATAGGTGACTACTTGATAATGTCCTAATGTTTTAATTCCATGAAACCACCAGTCAATATATTACCTATCAACATGTAGGGCAGCTAACTTAACAGAATCCCTTTCTTCCATAGGATTCAACTGAAAATATGTATCCATTTTCTAAATCCAAGAGCTCACTGAGCAATTGGAAGTACCATCAAAATATGGCAAAGTGATTTCCCCAGTGGCATTCTTTAATTCATAATTCTGATATGGCTGCCTTGTAGATCCTCTTGGTTTCCCCCTAAATTGAGTCTCATGGAAATATTTGAATGGCAGAGCCCTTTTTCTTTCTTCACTCAATGACTGATAAACAAAAAATGTCTCCTCCAATGTAGCAATAGTTTCAGCATGTGCTTCATGTTCTTCCTTTGGGGTCTCTAACAATTTGGGCATAGTAGGCCAAGGCTGAAAATTTGGTTCATATCTATACTGTAGATGCCTATTCTGAGGCCGAGTCATGGAGAAAATAGATCCACCCGTGACCTTTATTTCTTCACATTGGGAACCAATGCTGCTCTCTTCTCCATCTGTCACTCCTAGTTGTTTAGCTAGGAATTCTATGGTCTCTTGACCAGACTGTATGATATTA
This sequence comes from Pseudotsuga menziesii, assembly GCA_001517045.1. NCBI lineage: Eukaryota > Viridiplantae > Streptophyta > Pinopsida > Pinales > Pinaceae > Pseudotsuga > Pseudotsuga menziesii. The sequence continues at coordinate 46,439 of LPNX010503565.1, read as the reverse complement.
GTTGAAATGTCTTGCATAAATTTCAACACGTTCTTAAAAAAGTTTGTGAACTCATATTTCTCATCCCTTTCTTCAGGGAATCTTCCATCCACATATTCTACTTCCTCCTCTTGAGGGATCTTTCTTTTGGTATCAGAATTGTATTTTGGACCCATTTTTTAATATCAAGAGAAAGTATGGAGGACCATGCTCTGATACTGCTGTAATGTCCCAAGTCTGATATGCATACATGAACACTGAATAGCGGCTTCAAATTAAATTAGAATTTTTGATATTAAATTATAACCACTCAGTGCATCTTCAGAGTAGGCAAATCAAGGTGTTTTGATGGGGAAATTTGCAGACACGGGAGTAGGCAGTGGGAATAAAACAAGAGTAATTTTAGAAAATTGAATTCCTTTCCCTTAACACATTTATATTAGGGACCATTCAGGTTTCAGAGTCCGCTATGCAGAAACCTATTCCCACGCTTCTGGGTCACCCAACCGTGAAACTAGGGAAATTCCTTCCTTTCTTCCGACCAACGGCTTAGGAAAAAATGCAGAGATGTTGTCAGGAATTCATAAAACAGAAAATATGTTTTTGAATAGTTACTAACAGATCTGTAGCTATCTGAAGGGTTTAGGGACAAATTGGCAATTTCAGGCAATTTTGGACTAGCGAGACCTTGGGCAATGGAGGATCCCAAATTAATGTATGGCACCATATAAATATTATATGGAGTTATGTATGGGAATTTGGGTCTGTTAATGATCCACAAGAACTTACATAACTGGATTTGAGTGGATAGAACTCATTTTATAGCAGAAATGGTAAAACTAGTAATTTAAAACTAGCATTCTAGTTAGGGTGCAAAATAAAGCAGAGACTTCATAACATATTAACTTTTGTAGTGTATATGAAGTATTAAAAAGAATAATGCCACTTCAATGAACATATAAAACTATTCAAATCATTCCCAAAACCTTTTCTTATTCCTTATTTCTCTAGATTGATCAATTTCCCCCCATTACAATGACAAATCAAGCTTTTTATGTGAAACTGAGAAGGTAAAATTCAGGGACAGAATTATTTCGACCTAATAAATATAAATGACATATTTATCAGTTGTTATACATCAGATATAATTGGATAGACTGACCATTACATAAGGAGACTCCAAAATGGTGGGTAGGAGGCCCAAAATATGACCAAAGAAGGGCTGAGAGCGTAGGTGAAGCATGGGATTCATTGGACCTCAAACTGAATGTTATGAAGGCTACAAAATATGTCTGATAGGACTTCAATATCTTAACCTCAAGCGCTCCATAACTGTAAATAGAAGATAATAGAAATAAAGGAGTGGGGAAGGGAAGGTTTGGGGCTCATCTCCCAAGTGTCTAAGGCACATCACTTAGAAAGGAATTCTCACATAATCATAGATCAATAAAAAAATCAACCAAACTAAATCAATGGGATCAAATTTTCCTTTAATATCATCCTCAGTGACCTGTTTATCAAGTGGAGGCCAATGGTGACCTGTGAGAGCAAGTCACCCACCTAGGTTCCCTAACCCTAGCCACACAGACGCCCTCCTTGGGAAATTTGGAATGTAGTACCATGTGGAAATGTTTCCATGTCCAACTAATCCCTATGATTTAGTAATTGTTCCCTCCTTATTCAAATAGTTGCTTTTTTTGTTGATGACAACTTTTTGCTTTTTTTCTGCCTTTGAGACCAAGTCTCCATAAGGAAACTATGCCCTCCTTTTCCAAAACTTTTTTTCTTTTGTCCTTACATATTTTTTGAGTTCTACAAGAGAAAACTGCGCCCTCCTTTGAAAAAATTTCCTACTTTTATCTCTGGGTGTTTTTCTACTGCTTTTAGGCACTTTCCCTTTTTTCCTCTCTAACTTCTTTTGTCATAGAGTTTCCACTTTTTTTAACCTTGGAAAGTTGACTTTTACAATGCACCCCCCCTGACATGGCAAGCTCATTTCCACATCATTAAATTGTATGATTAATAAAAATGATGAATACAAATTAAATACATGCCTCAACATTAATTATTATCAAAATTTCCCTAGGAAGAATAATTAATGTCAATTTGAACCCCTAGGAGTTTCAGCATGGTCAACACTTTTAATGATCAAATTGAGGGGACATGACAAAACCCTTCCTTCTGGAGAGCCTCCTCACCTAGCCTCTTTCCATAAAAACATATATATAATCACCAATAACTGCCTCTTTCAATAAATAAAATCCAAATACAAAACAATAACCCCCTACTCTTTCAATGAAATAATAAATTAATATGCATATTAAAATACTCATTATGTGGGTTAAAAGTAAACTTATTAATACATTGCTAATAATGTAGTCATTACATAGATCTACCTACCGAGTATTCATTAATATAATTCCCATAAAATAATATATTTTACAACCTTATTCAAGACAACAATTTTCAATATATATTTTAATATAAATTAACAAACTCTCATTTCGAGGTTCATTGCAATATTAATAAATAACGTGCCATTTAGTGCTCTCATATGTTACTTCGTAATGAACTCACAAACCTTTCCATAATTTTCAACATGATTCTAACTATTCCATTTACTAGAAAAATACCACTGTGACACTTGTGAAGATATTTCTCATGCAACTTGATAAAATATTCTTTGACAAGATTGAAAAGTTTTGATTACAATATACAAATTAAATGAATAAGACATGTACCTACCTCACATCAACTCGTGAAGATATTTATATCAATTACATTATTTATGTACATGGATACCTACCTAGACACATATAATAAAGCATTCTAACACACACAGATATAATATTACTTGTGTATAGACTTAATTCCTCAATAATATATTTTGATAATATCCCCATATTGCATCATACATGCATATGCTATAAATACAACATTTCAATGACTTATGGAATGTACTTAACTCTTAACTATGCTAAATCAATAAACCAATATTACATTATATACACAACTATAATATATCAATAACCCATGCAATATATTTGACTCTTAAATATATTTGATCAAACAACAAATCATCGTAATGTACTCACGAATTGGCATATACGTGGCCAGTGCACACGTCTTAAGCGTGGGCACTAATAATTAATTTTAATGTCCTTAATGCATATTTTATATGTTTGCAAACAACGCACAACAACATGACATAACAACTTAACCATGCATCATTCATCATTCATAATTATTCATATAAAAGCAATAAAACTAAATCAAATACGCATAATGAAGTAAATCAAGCATATATTCATGATGGTTTATAATAATGCAAATCACTATCTGATCCCAACGTTGGTCCCATCAACCTTGATAAATACTCAAAACAATCTAATCACCACTACTTCCGTCAACTTACCTCACCATCACGTCCTGTAAAAAAATCATAAAAAATATTGTTGTTATTGTTAACGCTTATTACTTCAAGTAGAGGTTGAGAAATCCCTTGCACCATGAACTCTACCCTATGATCCAACGGATCTAGTGTAGGTTCTTTTCACGTAGTAGGGGAGAAATCCCCACTATAGGAACAAATACCCTTAGTATGTCTTTCAAAGAGACCAGTTTTATTTTCATTGCATTTTAACTCTATTTCTTCTACACAATTTGTCATCGTTTCTGCATCAATAGTATGCTTTTCATTTCTTCAACTTTTATTTTCTTCATCATATCATCCTTAGCTATTAATTCATTGGTTAATTCTTCAACCTTCTTGATCAATCCCTCATTACTATTTGTTATATTTTCACACTTTTCTTTTAAAATTTCATTATCCTCTTTTAAACTTGTGTTCTCTTTTCTTAGTTTGGCAACCTCCTTGATTAACCTTTGATTTAACTCTTAGAGGGTTGCAACTTGTTCTTTTAACTTCATGGCATCTTTTTTATCAACCAATTTCTTGAACTCATCACTATTCTTATAAAATGTTTTTAAATTTACCAAATATATTTGTCATCCTTATAATATTTAATTTCTTGAAAGACATTTTCATTCACACACCAATTTAAAAAAAGCTCGAGCCAATTTATTTCATTTATCCCAATTTTCTAAATCTTCTTCATTTTTAGGGGCATGATCAATCCCAATAACAAAATAATATCCATTTATAGAAATTAATGTAGATTCCACTTCATATATCCATTCATCCCAATTCTTAAATCCTCTTCATATATTCCACTTCATATATCCATTGTTTTAACACCCCCCTTAATGTTTATTAGAGGCTAGAATAGTGTTGTTTTGTCACTGCTATGGGTCATTTTCATCATGCTCTTTCTCTAGGTCATATTTCCAACTTTATCTTCACCTTGGTCATGTCTTCATCTTGGGTATTCCACTGTGTCTTTATCTTTACTCATCAAATAAATCCTATCAGGTGCTCACCTTGATCTTCATTTTTTATGGTTATTGTCTTGGCATTCCTTCATTATTAGGATTTTTCCTTTATCTTTTTGTTCCATCATTTTGTACCTACACAAAATTATTGTTGATGTCCATATAAAAAGAAATCCATCTACCGAGATACATGGGTGCCATCTGTTGTACTCGCAAGTTCTCTAGGAATCCTCTTCAAATACATGGTTCATCAACATGCTAAACCTTTTCTTGGTCCCATCCAACATACAATTCGATATTACCTCACATCCCCCCCTTAATTGAACATTCAATTTCTCCAATCCAACATCAAGCTAGCATACATGTACACCTGTCACCCCTGTACCTCTCACAGTGGTAAATTCCATAGTTTGATGCCACATCCTCTCTTGCATATGACGATAACTTTATGTTATTTTGCACTACAAATCGTATGCCTGAACATTATGAACAGGTATTACAACAACCTGGGGAATTTCGCTTGCTTATGGCTAAACTTTACAACTTGAAACAAAGCTATGGGGTGTCGGGTATAACCATAATGCACCCCTTACATTACATGTACATCATTATCTCAAGTACAATAAACTTTTCAAATGCTTGACAACACTATGGTGACCATTCTATTTGATCCCAATACATATGCCCAACATACAAGTCCCAAGATACAAGACCTTTAAAAATGCCCATTTACATTGTACCACCATGCATACCTTCTTGCTTTACATTTGGAGTCCTCTTGCTTTGCCTTTCGCCATACACCATAGCCTTTTGTCAGTTTTTTTTTTCCTGCATCAAAAGTCTATATTTCACTGATTCTTCAAGTCGTCTTTCATACAACTTATATGCATATCATATATAACTTGTTGGATTGTGCAATGTCCAACAAAAAAAACTCATAACAATATATTAACAAAGTTAATTGACCCACCACTTGTCATAATTTAACCTTCACCTTATCTTATTCCTTATTAAAAATTCAAACTCTTAATCTACCTGATAAAATATGCACTCCAAACTTCATTTTACAATAACCCATTTTAACCGCTCACTTCTATCCATCTTTATACTTTTCAACTCTAACTTTAAACAAGACATTGCTTTTACTTTCACAATCTATCACTTAAATGACTCTGAAAGAAATGCCTTTACACTAGTTACTTTGAAGACCCAACCATTAACAATTAAAAGAAAAACACTTTCACTAAACCCAATTGAAACATGATAGTCATTGTTGCAATAACCCATCTTGTCATGACATCCAGCAACCAAATATTTTACCAAACCACCAACTTATTGTTTTTCGTTGGGAATTTCTTAAATGGATGACCATTAAAATATTATTTTAAAATTTTCTCACCAGAATACTTCCATCTACCACGAACAGCGACAAAGAAATTGTGATCATTCCAATGCTATTAGTGGGTGTGGACATTTGCTCAAATCACCATTAACAACACCCAAGTGAAAAACAAATATACCAGTCACACACAAATGCACAAGTAAAAATATACCTGACTGGTATGCAGCGCAGCTGGACGTGATTCCTTCTTGTCTTTTTAACACGTGCCGTTGGGTTCAATGATTTTGAATTTATCATTTTCTGTTGACTTTTAGGCATGAGTTCTAGTCTTTCCCTCTTGTTCTCGGCTTGTTTTCAAATGACTTATGCCTCCCTTTCCCTTGAGCTTAAAAAATATGTACGTTTTATTTAATTGACTATAGCCAAGTTAACTGTTGACTTCGTTGTTGGTTTGTTGGATAGCTTGAACATACATGTTTATTAAGGATGGTTTTCTTTTTCATGTGAACTGCAACTCTGATGGACTATCTTCATGGCCAAATGCTGCCACTTACTTCCTTTCATGTTTAGTCTCGAGCTTCAACGCCTCTGCAACTTATCAACATGCACAATATCTAGTTCTTTTCACACAGATTTGCTCCATGGAAAACCCTTTACAGCTTGAAGACAAAGGAACATAACACTGACTTCAGGCTGTAGGTCGTAGATTAATAGATATTAGTGTAATTATTAAAGATCGACAATATTTAGCATGCTGCAGAGTATTTAATGAAGCTGACGACCATTGAATCACAAGCAGCTCAAAATCCAACAGTCATCAAACCTACTACAACAGTATTAAATGATTTGCAGCAAAGTCACAAGATTCAGCGAATTTGAACCTTCAGGTTCGAATTTTGCCGAATCTCAAGCTAGTTCGAATCTGAAGGCGAATTTAATCAAAAAATTTAAAAAAATTGGGGTTGGTTTTTTCACCTAAACCTTAGTCCAAACACGCTAAGGTCTACTTACCCTAGTCTGGAATCCCAACCTGTGTGCAAAGTTTTTCCTCTCTGCTTGTCATTGCTTAGCAAAGAAACCCTCATGCTAGGTATTAGAGCTCACAACTCCCTGAGTTTCCATCTCAATGTTCATGAATCACTTCTACTACTCAATTATCAGCCCATTGTTTGAGTTACAGACTAGAATCTACAAGTGCAATTGCAGTCACAAACCCGTGATTCTGTTGTGCCACCATTGAAGAGTGAAGTTAATTGCAATTGAGATTAAATTTATCTCAACAATTGAGCTGAAAGTTTAAACAAACCATGAGTTGTGCATTTCCAGTTCCACGAATAAATTGTTGACATAAATTTTTATTAGTTTGTAATATATTTCAGTTAATATATATTCGAATCTAAAGACGAATCTCAAACGAACCTCATAGAGAAATTCAAATTCGAATCAAATCAAATGGTCATCGAACTCGAATTCGAATTCGAACCATGTGACTTAGATTTGCAGCATACTAAATATTATTTACCCACAATAAACATCAACTTAATTATTATGAAACACTTAATACAACAATAAACCATCCTTCCAAAAGAAAACCATTACAAAGTAAGTCCGTCCTCCAATCAGAAATATCACGGATCTACAACCTCATGAAATTTATATTTGAAAATTTTCTTGCAGCATTCTA
>LPNX010503565.1:0-23222 GCA_001517045.1 Pseudotsuga menziesii | reverse complement strand
GTATATATATATAAATAAATAAAATAAAGCATAAATAAATTAATTAATTAAAACATAAAACAATATATATAAATAATTATAAAACAATTATTTATAATACATTTATATAAATAAAATAACAAAAACATAAAACTACAAAAAAACACTAACAGTGGCGCATTATTTTCCTTTCAGCTTCACGAGAAAGCTTCTTCTGTGCATCTCATCGGGTGCTTGTGTTCAGTGATCACGAGAAAGCTTTTTCCTCTGTGTTGCGCATCTCGTCAGGTGCTTGTCATTTAGTGATCAAGGGTCGATCTGCACAACTTGGTCGAAGAACAATATCAGTGGGAGCAATGATTTGGACCAGCCACGAAGACTAAGGAGAGTGGATTGTGGTTTTGTAGCGGACAAGGAGGCCAATTGTCAGTCGAGACAATGCATCCCAAAATTGTGAGTACCGTGCCCTAATTCATGTCTATTTTTAATTTTTTAAGATAGTCCTACAAATCTCCAGGGTTTCTTAGCCAATAGAGGAAAGGCAGAGGCTATTAGAGCAGGCTTAGACCCAGGTTGTGCAGGGTTGGTACATTTCAATCCCGCCTTCTCAATTTAGGCTTTTGATAAAGCAAACCCCTGTTTTTACGGGGTCGGATGGTCCTCATTCTGTTGTCCAGTGGTGATGTGTTCCTTCTCACTCGATTATGGTGAACAGGATCTTGTGTGGGTGAGCAATTAGACACCTCATTTATATACCTTGCCTACTTGATTACTTTACTTTTACCAACAACCCAAAGGGTCTCTTTCTATACTGCCTACTTATTCACCAACTTGAATCCTTCCTTTTTTAACCTTTGTTTGTAATGCATCCAAATTCAACTGCGAATTGTTTTGAGAAGAAAGCAGTAAAGGAAAAAGGATTCCGGAGTATTCTGCCTCAATGGTGCGTTCAACAGATCCCCTAGTAGTAGGAATAGATTAGATAGTTGTGTTATCTTTATCATGTTTCAAACATGGGTTTTCTTCGTTGTGCATGAATTTACATTGATCAGCTAATGACAGACCCAATTTGACAGTTTCATCTAACCCGCATTTGACCCATATCGGCTGATATGGATTCTGAAGTCTGGCCAGTTTGAGCGTTACAATTAGTGGACGAACCCACCACATTTTGGTTCGCATTCAAACTGGTTTGGTTGTTTTTATGTGAGTTATCTCAGCAATCGGTTCCCAAATAAGATATTAAGCCGACCCCCTCCCAAATGAGATGCTTATGGGAGGTTTAGAGAAGGATTCGAGTTCCACCATAGCCACGATAGATAGAGTTTTTCTGCTCACATGTATGCTAGGTCCGGTGGAGAAGGATGAAAATCGATCGCTACCCCGAGCAGGATTGTCGAGCCATATTTTGTTATAATAAAGAAACTCGAAGCCAACCCCTAGATCATTCAAGATCATTATAAAATCCCTAGGTTAGAAAGAAACTCAAACCTAACCCAGTATTTTCCAAATTGTAGCGACAACAGAGGTTTGCCAGAATTCTATCAAATGTTATGGATTTCTTCTTTAAGGTGTTTTATTATAGAAACCTTATATTAGAAAGTAACTCAAACCTAGCCCAGTAATTCCCAAGCTCTAAAAACCATGAGAGCTTGGACTATACAATATATTTTTATTAAGTGATTGAATGAAGTAATCCACTTACAATAACTATTTTTTCAAAATATTATATTTTTTTCTACATACCTGTAAATATCATCATCAAACAAAACTGTCCATGAGGACAGAGTTCAAGAAATCTGTCCACATGAACTATATCTCACAAAAGATAACAAGTGTTCAACCAAGCAACGGTGAAGATTCGTGGTATTATGCTTCACAAGTTTGCGATGTTGCAACCTAATGAAACATAATACCACGAATCGTCGCCATTATTATCCAACACTTATTAGCTATTTTAGAGTTAGTGAATTGAAAGTGGCTAAGTCAATGCAAAAAAGAAAGGTAATAAGTTTGACTAAATAAACTATTTTGATAATTGTACCTACATATTCCGCTACATGCATTGCTTGCATGCCTCACATATCTCGACGTACTATCAAAATTATTATTATTGGTATGTGTACCTTCTCTCACTAACATTCTTCCTATTTATTCTCCAAAACAACTATATTATAGGGCCTTTTGGCACAACATTGTTTTGCATGCAACTTTTATTTTGTCAATCTAGCATAACTAAAGCACCGAACCTACAAACATACTATCAAAACAATAGAATATCAGTTTGGGATACTGTATTTTTCCATTCGGTGATCCAGTACCTTTTGTAATACCTTCAACCCTTGAAAAGATAGGGGATAAGAGAAGGTACATGTGGTACCTAACAAGGAGAACCTAGATAATGCCTATAAACGAGTCATTAATGGTGATGATAAAAAATAGTTTCACCTTTGAATTGCTTCAATAGCCTATAAATAGTAAAGAATCCCTACTCTAGAAATATCATTTCACGAAATAAAACACACCATAATCCATGCGTAATTTGATAAATGAATGGAAATAACTATCAATGGGCAGTAATAATAATAATAATATACCCATAGATATTAGTTTAGGGATGTATTGAGGTTTATACCACATATTTGATAGTGTATGCATACAATACTTAAAGGACCTTTGGGTAGGTAGAACAAGGCATCAATTCATCCTCCATTGGAGTCCTTCAACCATTCCTCTTGCTCCCCCTCATTTGTAGGTCTCAAAATATTTACTTTGGGAACAAAGTACTTATACAGTTCAATCAAAGCCATCAAATGTGCAAGATGCTAAAAGTAAGGATATTGTTTCATGGTTCACTTTTGTTGTCAAAAGGAATACTGATAAGTTAGGAAGTACCAAAGCTAGTCATTATGTGCAGGTGGACTTAATGTAGGGAGAGAAGTCATGTCTACTTTTTTGTTCTTGAATGGGAGCAATGATGAAACCACAATAGTGGTTTATAGATGGAAATCACAGGGCAACTGTCAAACATTGGGAAGAAATATTGCACTGACAGGGCAACGTTTCATACCCACTCCAAAGCCCCCAAGAGCAGGGAGTTTTGAATTGGTTTTGAAATTTGGACAGTGTATGGAGTGTAACAGTAGTGAGCCCTTTCATTTTCAGTTATGAGCACACTAGGAGAAATGTTGGGCATTCCTATGGGCATAAACAACTCTATAATAAAGTATGAGCATCAAAGGGACAAATCTGAGCACTTTGGGAGCATTCTGAAAGTCACAACAAACAGTAAAGCATCTCAAATCAGCTATAATTAGGCCAAATTTCAGATCTGGGCACATTGTAGCAATAAAATATGATGATCAATGGAAATAGGAGGCAGTCTTTGCAATTCTGGCTGTGAAAATGACAAATCTATGGGTGAAAGCAACCCTAAAATCTCATTGATATGCCTTATAGCAGCATCCATATGAATTTTGGGCACAAACAAACCTGTTTGACAGTAAAAAAGGGTATGGAGCAACCCTATTTCAACATCTTGGGCACCCTTGTGCACTTATCCATCACAAAACAGGCGTACCTCTAAATCTGGGCCAAATTGGAGGGTTAAAAGGCAGTTCTGGGCATGAATAGCCCTATGAAAAGTGACGAACAATGAAAAAAAAGGCTTTGAGAAATGTTGGGTTGAATTTGAGGGTTGAAATGACATTAACAAACAATTCTGGGCATAGATATGGACATAAAGAGCACGCCTGGGCACTCCAACAGCCTCAAACCTTTATTCTGGGAATAAATAAGGGCCGTTCCAACCTCCTAAACAACAATTTATAGTTGTATCATGAATTCCGGGTGCTTTTTCTCCACAAAAGGGGGGTAACCAAACCTAAATAAAACATATATCATTTAATGTCAGACCCTATAAACCAAGTTGGATTATGCTTTAGGTGATTCTCGGCAGTCTCTTAAAGGAGATCAATAGCAAATAACAGTCTTTGGTGGCTTTCCTTGCAACTGTAGGTCACAAAACAACCCTAAAAATCTCTCGACCTGTGCGCAAGAGAAGTAACAACCCTAGTTGGCCCTAAAATACCAAGTTTGTTCTGCATTAAGGGCCCCTGTGCATAAAATGGAATCCCTAAAGAGGGCCAATTCACCTTTGTGTACTGGTTTATTGTTAGAGGAAGGCCTTCTCTCATTATGTGAGGAACATTCACCCTTGGAAACACATGCATAAGGGTAGTGTTCAGCCCTACCAAAGGAGAAAGTCATCATTTGAAGCATGCTTACACTCTGAGGAAATGATTCGTCTGACATTGGCAGTTCCACTAACAGAAGGGCTCAAACAAAGGGTTCAATTGTTGTTACAGCAACGTAAACAAGTGGACGTAAGTTATCGAATAATAATGTAAATTCATTTACAAAATATTTATAATATTTTATTTTATATGCTATTGAACTTATAACACAATGGTTTGAATTTACAGCGCGCTATGGAGATTATCAGTGGTGGTCAAGGAAATTTTGGTCCTAGTGACCAAACCACTCCACGTACACCACATATTGCTCCCATATTGTCCACTGAACAGTTGAAAACATGCTCTGCTACACCCCCAAGGGCAGTGGAGGGTGCAGCTAATGTTGCCCCACCCACAACAGATGCTGCAAAAGAAGGGGTGGATGCAGGGTTAGATAGAGATGTGGAAGCATTTTTTGGATCTTCTCATGTGACTAGCACTGGTTCAATAGTGTGTACATTTTTGGTGAATGAAGAACTAGTTCCAATAAAGATAGAGAGGATTCCAGGTCATTATAGATTGTTCAATTTATTTTTTATAATTTGTGTCTAATATACCGATAATATTTTTTAATGTTGACTGATGATGGCATTAATGTTTTGCAGGAAATGATATATTTTATAAACATATGAATGATTTGGCCTTGGATATCTTCGGGCCCACCATCCACACAATGTGGAACAAGCAACCAAAAGCTTTAAAGGATGATCTGACTAATCGCTTGGTTAGTCTGTTTAGAAAATATACCTTCAATACATCAAAGGTCCTACAGAAGGTTGGAAAAAATCTGAAGATTGTCCAAAACCAGTATAGGGTTCACCTAGAAAAGAACCTTAGGTATGAGTGCCCTCCAATGATTCCATCTATGGAGTGGAAAGCCCTGGTGGAAGATGGAAAAGAGAAGGGCTTGAGAAAATCAGGAAAGATACCACCAGGTGGAACAGGGAGGTATGCAATACATTCCAAAATGTAGTGGTAAGCCTTATTATTACTAGTTTTTATATCAATTTTGGCACATCAACTAATGTATTTAAAAACTTAATTAGGCTCTCAGACACATTTAAGGCCACCAAGGCAAGAATTGAAAAAATTGGCCAACACAAGCTTGGGCCTGGTGGTTACTCCAACTTGGCGGCATGATATGTAAGTATCGCAAAACCCGAATCCGCATCCATATATCATACAGATTATTTTTTTGTTTTGTTCTAACAAAAAATGTAAAATTAATGACATCGTGCAAATATGAAGGCTAACCGGTTCAAAGAATTGCCCAGTGCGGATTACATGAAGCTTGGCTTCGAACAGGGCTTTAACGCCATTGTTGAACACCGGAGAATCTTGTCTGGGAATACTACATGATCTTCTGCTGATCCATCTGGTGCCCAGGTATGTAAAAACTGTATAGTTTAATGATAATTTATTAATGCTCATGCAATTTGTTCATTATAAATAAATTAACATAAATTATTTATTCCTTTTTGTGCAAGAAAGTAATGATCTCGTTCATGTTGAGGATGTACATGACTAACACCACGAAGATCATGCTTCTCATCCTGGTAATCAATTTATTAATGTGCTACTATTTTTTATAGACCATTGCAGATGATGAACATTAATTCTAATTCTACACAATTCAACTGAAGAGCATGTAGATGCAGATAACACAGAACAAGTTGGGCCTATATGAGATAATGTTGAACATGTTGATGTGCCCATGGCAGGTAGAAACACACATTCATAATGTTTTTTTAAATGAATTACTCGTATCTATTAAAATATAATTATATTAATGAAATATTTTGACATTATTGCATAAATTCATCGCCCCTCGCCTAAAGTTCAACCTTGCAAGCAAACTAGTAGGGATACCGATGATCAGATTCCGGAAGATGTGACTCTAACTAAATATTTAAAGAGAAGAAAAGTAAAAAGGAAGTGACAAAACAAATTTTGAGTAATTCTTATTTATAAAAATAAATAAAAAAACATTTAATGGTTTTTTCCTCTGTTTCATGAATGAATGTTTGAAGGAATGGTTTACTGATTTTTTTTTCTGCCATTGACTAAATGAATGTTTTAATAAATGAGTTAATGAATGAGTTAATGAATGGTTTAATGAATGGCTTTTTCAGTTGTTGAATGATTGAATGGTTTAATAAATGGTTTAATGAATGATTTAAAGAATGATTTAATGAAAGCATTTTTCAACTATTGAGTGAAATAATTTGCAGTAGATGCATTGTTATTTGCATTGTAGATGCATTGTTATTTGGATTGTGAAATAGTGAAATAAATTGTTATTTTCAAGTAGATGCATTGGGTTTGGGGAGTTGAGAGTGATGTGAGGGGGGGGAGGGGCCATAAGAGCTTCCACCTTCACGTGGTTGGTCCTGTTTAGTAGAGAATATTAAATTATTCTCGAAACAAAGAGGAGCTCAATGAATGGTAAGGAAGAATACATTAAAAAAAATCTATTTCTATAATTTTAGTGTATAATTTTCACTATTGCTATTTGACTCCTCCATTGGAACTTGTTACAGACAGCGTTGAGAAACATTTCCATAGTTAAGAGGCAAGAAATGGCATTTTGATTAGATCAATGGCCTTATATACATAGTATTTTTGGTTATCCATGTTTTATCAGGTGATCTATTCTTAATAATTAATTTACTTGAATAGTAGAATAGTATTGTAGTTTACATTGTAATGGAATTGTATTTATTTAGATTGGTTTTGTTATTTTCATAAACAAACATAAATTTATTTGATGGGTCATAACATGAAACTATTGCAACAGGACAAAAAATGAAGTATGTTGAATGATGTTTTGAAAGGTAAAGCATAAGAAGAGAGTGTGAAGATCCACAAATCAAGGTATAATTATGTTTTATTTTGTTTGATTGAGCTGTGTATTAGGTATTTATGCATGTGCACACACATACATTTAGTTGATGATGATGATTACCATACATTGAGGTGAACTTTGTTCTGTCTGATCTAAACAATTACCTTAAATAGTTTGATTTATCATGATAACTGGCCCCTTGGTAATACTTTACCAATTCCATATAGTCAGGACAACAAAATTAAATGTAGGCATTTCATTACAAGAAATATGATAGGAATTTGAGTTTGGTGGGAATATGAAAGGTCAAAAGACAGAAAAAGATAGATAGACTTGTGAGGAAAATGGTATCTAAAGCCTTGTTTCCCTATTATTCCGCATGAGTATATTGTTATGGTAACAAAGTATTGAGATATGCTTGAAAAAAATAAGAACTATTTGCTACTTTATTTCTGGAAGGCATTGTTTGAATGCTTAAGTTATAAAAACTGTTTATTTTTGTTGTTTTCAGGCAATCTTCCAGAGGTATCCACGTCCTGAAAAAGAGTATCAGTCATTTTCACTGATTTACAATGATAGATCACTAGATTTGGTATGACATCTTTTCGATTAAGACAACATTTTCACATTTGTTGGAAATAGTTTCGAGGTTCTTTCCCAAGGAAAAAATGTTTTTATTGAAGAAAGCCCATTTGCAGCGATGACTTTTGGTGGTGTTGATCCTAATCACTTCAAGGGTAAACATCAATATGCTCCTGTTACTCGAAAGGGTTACTGGAGGGTATGTAATAGAATCATGTTAGTTTTCCAGGTTTAAGATTGACTGTATTTAAGGATAAACACATGCATACCATGTTATTTGTATGAGTCATAGTTACTAGTAGGTATGCCTGGGATTAATATACTCTAATAAATCGATTTTGCTATTTCCTTCAGTTTGACATGGGAGAATTCCTCATTGATGATCAATCAACAGGTCAGCATACAGTCCATCTTATTCAATTGGGCACATGATTTCTTCTTAAGGAATCTTATGAAAATATTGATGGCATTTTATGAACATTTTGTTGCAGGTTTTTGTGCCGGAGGTTGTGTTTCTATTGCAGATTCTAGAACTTCTTTGCTAGTTGGTCCATCAGTAAAGCTTGCATACCTTTGATATTTTGTAAATTTCTTGTATAAGTTAGTGGTTTTTTCTACATCTGTGCATGATATGCTATTGCACAGGGGTGTGGCACATCTGATGCTTGTATGCTATTTCACTGTGTGATCATTGTACTATTGCAATGCGTGATTTCCATGCATGATGAATATTTAAAATTCTATGCATCTACCATTCTAGGTGAAAGTTTTGATTTCCATGTACGTTCTTAAAAAACAGCCCTTCCAACTTAGCAAAAAACTCAGTAATATGCTATAGAATCCAACTGGCTCATTTTGAGGGAAGTTTTTATTCATAAAGAAAAGTATGCAGATCATATTTCCAATGAGATAACCAATGTAATCCCATGGAAATGGATATTGGAACATGGGAAACCAATACTTGACAAGTTGTGTATGCCATTTAACTTGAAGGATAAATGGAGTAATATGAAGAAGAGTAATTACTGAAGCATGTACATACATGGATGAATTAATTATGTCTATCTTGTTCCCAATCTTCCTCTTTGGAGGAAAACTGCTTGGAATCTCATGTGTAATCTCAACATATCCTTCTAGCATTCTACTCAATTATACTAATACTTCCTTCATAGTGTCACATTTTTCAACATTATTAGACTTTATGCCATCTAAGACTCTTATTTGCACCATTTCATAACACTCCTTGGTATCCTTTATTGCATTTATGAAGTCCTTTGTAACAAAATTTCTCTCTGGCCCTTATCTTTAATTGACAACTAAATTATTTTTCTATCCTTTATAATGTCCTGAGTTCTTCTCAAGTGATTTATATCTCCATTGGGCATCTACAAACTACTTATATTTTACATTTTAGTCCTTCAATCGACTTGGACTTGAGCATGCATTTTATTTATATGTTTGACAAAATGATTCTATATCATCACTCATTTGGACATGTTGAGTGAAAATCTATCATATCTAAAACACTAATTAGATTATTTTGATGCATAAAATTCAATGATCACCGGCAGAGTGTGTGCTCTAGAATGAAAAAGATATATAGAAGCATACCATACTGATATGTCATAAGAGTTGTTAGGTAAAGAAATGTAAATGAAAATGATATAGATTATTTACATATTTATTGGAATAATCTCCACCATTATCTGTGTGAAGGATATTGATCCCCTTACCAAATTGTTTCTCTGCAAGAGCTTTAAAATCTCAAAGACAAGCAAACACATCAGCTTTGTGTTTTAAGAAGTAGACCCCTTTGTATATAGAGATGTAATCAACGAAGGTTAGTAGTAAGTACATATATTTATTTATTCATAGATAGGTGAGGAAAGGGACCAGTAATGTCACTGGGCACAAACTCAAGAAGTGATGTTGCTCTCTTAGCCTTTCCTTTCTCAAATCTCTCTTCAAGGTGCCTACCAAGAGTATATATTGGACAAACTCCATCTAAGAAGGATATAGGTGGCAACCCCACTATCCCATCTTGTTTGATTAATTGATGCAATTAACGTAAGTTAATATGCCCAAACATATCAAGCCATAACTTACTAACATCATTAGAATCCATTAACAAATCTAAAGTAGGAGTTTTAAGCAAAAACTTTGAAAAAACATACAATTTATTTTTGTGATCAACTTTTCCAAGTGAAATATTTGAACCATCAATTGAATCTGAAATAATTATTGAGTATTTGGTGAGGATAAATTGCTTACCATGGCCTGAGTGTGTCATTTGATAGATGGAAATCATATTTTTCAGACAGATAAGGTACAAGTAAAACATCTTGAAATTTCCCATCTTCTTGTAAAATATCACAAAATATTCGTGCGTTCAAGACATTCAAATGTTACCACTGTTACTACATGTTTAAGTGAACTACACTACACTGCTTCCTTAATGGAAACCTATCAATTTTTTGTTGTTGTTAAATATACCACCAGCCGTCGCTTTTCCGACGGTGTTCCGACGCTTTTGTTAAAGATCCAACACTTTCAGCCGATGCTCAACCGACGCTTTTTATTAAACCTCTGACACCTTTCCCATCGAAAGACCGATCCTTAAAGTGTCGGTAAGCGTTGGATATTTGACGCTTTCCGGAAAAAACACCAACAGCGTGGCCATGACTGCGACACTTTAGCCCCTTCGAAAGGCCGACCCTTCAAGTGTCGGTATGCGTCGGATATTCAACGGTGTGTGCAAGTTTTTAGTGACACTTTGAAATAGATAACTGTCGAATAGGTGACACCCTCTGGCGTCGGATCTTATACCGACTTAGGTATCATATCGAATATCCAACGCTATGCCATTGACAGCAAAAAAAAGTGCATGTGTCGAATATGTGACTGAGAAGTGTCGAATTTTAGACATGCAAGGTGTCGGATTTTTAGTTAAAATTCTGTTGTGTATCTAATCCAATATTCATGAAAGTTTCTTTTCCGAATTCTCGATAATTATGTACGAGTGGCTGGCGCAGCTAGCCTTTTAGAAAAGGAACTTCCAAGGTGGCGAACCTACCTATTGGACCCCTAAACTGATCGAGCGACTGAAAATGGTCAACAACAAAGCATCAAGGGTTGTCCAAGTGTGGATTAACAGTATCTTGGAAGGATATATTACTGAGTTTGTTTTCGACACAGTCAAATCCTACAGCAACGCGAAAAGGGAATTCTTCCAAGGAAAAAGAGGTAGATTTCTATTATCTTTGCAATTGTGGATTAAGATGCTCATCTATAAAAAAGGTATATTGAAAATGACTCTGACGAGTAAATCCCTGGTGTGCGGAGGTTACGGGTACTGTAAAGACACGGGTTAGATGGAATGATACAAAGTAGATGGATGGGAGTTACGACAAGACTGTGAGAGAATTTGAGGAATATTGTGGTCTTATGTGAAGTGGGGTGAGGTTCTAGCAAGAGAATAGGTAAAGGACCGAGGAGAGGCCTGGTGCAACCGAAACAAGAAACTACAAGAGAAGATCACAAGGGACTAAGAGACCCTACAGTGATGAAGGAGACGACCAAGCTATGCCCGAGTTCGAGGAAGGACCAACCCAGAGCAACAATGTACCTACACCTCTATTCACTGCGCCAAATTAAGGAAAAAATACCAGATCATTTTAGGACTGCTCTGTGTGTCACCACGGGAGTAATAGTAGAAGATCAGGGAATAATAGTAGAAGGCCCATAATGGCGAGAGACAATGTAAAACTACCTTTGTTCCATGGGAATAGGACTAAATATCTCGAACAGTATTGGTTTCTCTATGAAGCAGTATCGACTGTAAAGCAAGTCCAAGACAAAGACATTAAGAAAGGACATCTTGTGAAAAAATTTCGAGGTTGTGCTTAGATTGGTACATGAAATTTGTACAGGTGCCAGTAGGGAATCAACAGAAGACACTAATGTAGATTAGGGCCGGGTTGATTGAGGAATTTTAGAAACCCAAATATGAGTCGCAATACATTACTGAACAGAAGGAAATCAAATGGTATCCGAATGAGCCATTATGGGATATCAATCAGCAATTCAAGAAACTGATAGCCAAGGTAAGCTTCAGAATGAGCGATGTGCAACACAAAGAATGGTTTATTGCATCATTGGTACCACACATATGAATTTTTCTAATGCAGTAGAATATTGTGACACAAACTGAGGCTTTGGAGATCACGATGAAGCTAAAGGATTCACCTATTGGGGAAACGAGCGTTGAGATGAATCAGATCTAATCACAACTGGCGAATCTGACAATTCAGTTGCAGGACATCAAGAAAGGAAATTACGTCCACAAAGAAGTGTGTTGTACTCGATGTTGCACAGAAGGACATCATAAAGATCAATGTTCAGATTTTTGCAATTACCTACAGGTTGGAGATCCTAATCTGTTGAGTCAAGGTTGATTGTCATGGTGTTAGATCTATCAAACTCGAGGACATTGACATGAGGAATGTGTGTACCTTCAAAAGATGGTGTCGAAGCCAACAAGTCTATTTTGTAATTTCTGTCGATTAGTCAGCCATGAAGAAAAGGATTGTCGAGCTTATGACTTGCTTTAAGAAAGAACAATGGATACATACTTCATGAAAGGAGAAGAACCATGACTGACAGAGAGGTCGCTACCGCAGCAACCACAGTTTGTGCAGAAGAAGCCGCAATACAATCAGATGTAGTATAATTATCCACAACAGTAGTTCACACAACCACAGTATACTCAGTCGTAGTATGCTCCACCGCAGCCTAATCAACACCAACAACAGTTTAATCAGTTGCAACACCAGCTGTAAGGAGTATTTCAAGGAGGTCGGAATGGAGGATTTGTTCAAGGAGGAGGTATGGGACTAGGTCGTGGACCTATACAATGTTATAATTGCAGCATGTTGGGACATTATATGTGAGACTGCACAAACCTTCAGTCGCAATGTACTTATTGTACCGTTGGAGATCATACTGTTGAAGACTATGCACAACTAATTGCGAAGTGGGAAGCAAAGAATGCCCCACCACCACAGAACTAGAATCAAAATGGGAACTAGACTATGAATCAAGCTACGAACCTAGGGCTCAACCTGCATATGTTGGAGACATAACTCGGGGAGGTGTGACAATGGGAGATGATAGTCCAATTTCACAAATACTATTCGCAGCTTGCAAGTATGTCCAATTTGATGTCGATAGAGAGAAGGAAACTTTCTTCGACACTAGTGACATCCTGAATAGAAATATGGGTAAGATGCCTATCTAGGAAATGCCACCTACTTTTGATTCAACAGATGCATCAGGGCCATCACGGAGGATCATAACATTACAAAATTTCTTGGAAAGTTTCGTGTCACTAGCAAAATATCCAAATGCATTAGCAGAGATCGCAAGGTTGGTAAACCACTAGGAGAAGGGGAGACAAGAACACAACATGAATTCTCTACATAAGAAGAATACATGAAGGGAAATGAGGAAGAACGCCTAGATTGGAGACTATGATGTCGACTTAGTCATATTGTATCTAGCATCCGATGTCAACATCTTGACAAAGAAAACATGGGAGCGAATGGGGAAATTTAAATTGGTATGGTCCTCTGTAAAATTGCGGTTGGAAAACCAAGCTAGAGTATCGCCAATTGGTCGAGTACCTCACTTACTTGTCAAATGCAAAGGATTGAAGACATATGTCGATTTTGACGTCATTAGATAGTGTATGACATTATTTCCTATACTGCACTATTGGGGATCAGATGGGAAAATGAAAATCTTGTGGTGATCAATATTAAGGAGAGGATAATGACTTTTGAAAAACGTGACATGCATGTCATTGCACCTTTGGATCCTATTGAGGGGTAGTGATATGTGGAACCAATGAAAGATGAAGTTGTGGGAGGATGGGATCATTCCTACAACATCTATAAAGACTACATCCATCCCATCACAAATGGGGAGCTAGGTTGGCAAATCTCCAGCTCTTCATCATCGTATTCTGATGATGCATTAGAAAATTGGAAAAATTGATTACATGAAGTATCGATTCAGAAATGCGGACGGATTATCCAATCATTGTGTTGGGTCGCAACAGAAACTATTGAGCTGTCGACCTATGAAGGCTTACCTAATTTGGTTGAGTTTCTTGATGACTTTGAAGATAAAGTATCTGAACCACAACAAGTATTGGTATTAGATAACACACTAAAGGATGCTTCGGCAAGATGGTGGGAAACACATAAAGATTCGATGAAAAGCTGGCACTATTGTTGCAGAGTAATGGAATTTCAATTTGGCAAAGTTGAGCAGTGTCCAGGCATGAAGTACGATGGAACACACCATCCAAATGATCATTTGGTCGCATGTCAGAGAACATGGGTATCAAAACCCAAGATGGAATGGGTACATGCCTTTTTTCACACATTGGATCAAATACCAAGGAGATGGTATATTTCTACAAAGCTGTGAAGAGAGATAAGAACCTCGGAATACTTGACAATCAGCTTCGTTCACACTTTTAGTTTTGCATGTGCAGATCCAACGATACACAACGCACTACAGCATATCCATGACATCGTATTGGAAGTCATTCTAGTACCTTTTTTGAAGGAATGACATGATGAATCGTCAACACAATTAATGATAGAATTTTATAATGTGACGGGAGAACTAGACGACGAGGACGATCCACGCAACCTCGCCATTGCAGAATCAGAAGGTAGTCAGGATATTGCATCTCCAACAAAATTGACGGATAAAGTTCAACAACCAATCAAAACGCGAAAGGTCAACATTTGGACGACAAAAAATCCAAAGATCAAAGGTTACTAGGATGAGGAAACTATGGCGAAGATTACCGACCTACTGCATGAATTCCAGGATTCATTTCCAACTAAGTTTGTGGAGATGAAAGGGATTTTAGGTGACTTAGGAGAGATAATAATTCCTCTAAAACTGGACGTGAAACCTGTGAAACAACGTCCATATTGATTAAATCCACGATACAAGGAGCGAGTAAAGGCTGATATCGACATGATGCTGGATGTTGGCATCATCGAACCAGTAGAGGAGTTGGAATGGATTAGTCCAATGGTAGTTCAAGATAAGAAAAGATGAGAAGTTCATATTTGTGTCGACCTCCGCAAGATAAATGATGTGTGTCTACATGATCTGTTTCCTACACCCTTTACGGATGAGGTATTGGAAGGTGTTGGATGACAAGAGGTGTATTCATTTACAAATGGGTTTTCTGGTTATTATCAGATCAAAATTGCGAAGGAAGATCAACAAAAAACCACTTTTGTCACAGAGTGGGGGTGTTTTCAGTACACAGTGATGTCATTTGGTCTAAAAAACACACCTGTGATATTCTCGCGGATAGTTGTGGCTACATTTAAGGAATTTATTCAGAAGTTATTGGCAGTCTACATCAACGACTAGACGGTCTATGGGTTGATCAAATATCGCATTGTGAACCTTTGACTAATGTTGGAAAGATGTCGACAAAACCATATTTCATTAAATCTGCGGAAGTGTATCTTTTGTACTTCGTTTGGGATTTTTGTTGGGATACATTTTCTGAAAGGAGGGTATGTTAGTTGATCTCGCAAAGATTGCGATAATTATCGATCTCCCAGCACCAACCAATGTAAAGAAGTTAAGGGCAATGTTGGGTCACGTCGACTATTACTACAAGTTTATAAAAGGGTTTGCAGAAATTACAACACCGATGGAGAAACTCCTAAAGAAAGATGTGAAGTTTGAATGGACGAACGAATGTCAAAAGAGTCTCGACATTCTCAAGCAGAAGATGGCTGAAGCACCAATCTTAGTCTTTCTAGAGTCGATGAAGGAGTTCCATGTCCATGTCGATGTGTCATCAATCGCACTAGAAGTCATTCTGGCACAACCACAGGAAGGAGTGATTGATCACCCAATTGCGTTTGCAAGTCGAAAGTTGTTTGCTGCAAAAAGAAACTATACGACAATCGAAAGAGAAGGCTTGGCGATGGTCTATTCCTTACAAAAATTTTGTCATTATCTACTAGGAGGACACTTCAAGATGCTTACCGATAATTCAACATTAAAATACTTGGTCAACAAGCCCGTGTTGGTGGGGAAGATATGTTGATGGATGTTACTCTTCTAAGAATTTGATTTCAAGATAATTATGAATACAGGGTGATTGAATATCGAACCTGATCATTTGTCAAGGATCGAGACAGGAGAAGAAATAGCTAGCATCAGAGATGTCTTACCTGATGCGCAGTTGTTTACGATCGGCATAGTGGATGACCATTATGAACAAATTATTTAGTTATTGTAGACAAGGAAGGCCCCAAATGATTTCACCACCAGTCAGAAGAAGCAATTGGTCTTTCGAGTCACAGATTTTCAGCTCATCACTGGACAACTCTACAAGATGGGGCCAGATGTGATTATACGTCAGTATGTTCTACATCATGAGCAGGAAAGGATATTTGTCGAAGCACACGACAGAGTTGCAGGAGGAAACTATGGAGGTCACGCAACGTCTAGAACAATACTTCGAGCTAGCCTCTAGTGGCTAACTATGTACAACGATGCTATAGATTATGCGAAAAGCTATGACGTTTTTCAAATGATGGGCAAGCCATTGTGACATGATGAGATGTCGTTAGTACCTCAGGTAACGCTGCAACCATTCGATAAATGGGCAGTTGATTTTTTGGGACCCATCAATCCACTAGGAAAGAGGACAGGTGCACGATACATTATCACATCGACTGACTATTTGACTAGATGGGCTGAAGTAGCACCAGTGACAGATTATACCTCTGCGACTGCAACAAGGTTCCTATTCGACAATGTCGTTACTCGATTTGGTTGTCCAAAGATATTGATGAGAGATCAGGGGAGTCACTTCATCAATCGCACTATCAGCGCAATGACGGAGGAATTTCATATTCAACACAAGAAGAGCACTCCCTATCATCCACAAGAAAACAGAGTAGCTGAGGAATTCAATAAGGTGTTGGAGCATGCGCTCACAAAGGTATGTAACGCAAGTCACGATGATTGAGATTTGAAGATTCCTGCAATAATATGGGCCTACCAAACCACCTGTAAACGCTTGACGAGGCAGATGCCATTCAAGATTCACATATAATTGGACTGACCAACGATTCTCTTGAATAGAACATATCCCACATAATCATGTTTGCAAGGTGCTGGAAATAAACCTTTGACCAACCGCCTGAGAATAATCTTCTGCTTTCATATTTGACTTTAGGAGCAATTAAAATAAAATCTCAAATCATTTGCAACAGATCTAGAGTTGTTGCTTTATTGGTAAAGTAATTTGATTGTCACCTATTTATTGACTTCCTAGGATTCTGGAACTGAATGTTGATCTTATGCTTGAGAATTTGTCAAAACCTGCATAAATCTTTTACATACTTAATCGTCCAAGTTCTCTTCCACTTAATTGTTAAATTCCTTTAAATATGGAATTGAAACTTTGAAGTTGATCCCCTACCTCTGGCTACTCTGTCATTAACCTGGAAATACTGATATTCTACCTTCAAAATATGCTCCCACGTGCTTGTAGTTTTCTAGTTAGAAACTAATTTGTAAAATTTTGACCGCTTCAAGCTCTCAAATGTTGGATATTCTGTCAACTAGCTATTGAACGTTTAAATGCTATCAAGAAAGGATGAGTTTTATCTTGACATATGAACACTTCAAATCCCACAAAAATTGCTTATAATCAATTTCGTAGCCAGATAAGGAACATTGATCTCATGTCTGCGTTTAGATTTAATAGCATTTGGATGACACTTGGCACATAAAACCACTGTAAATTGATATGCGACACAACTTCAACATCTGGATACTTGAAAATCTAATGCACCTATTATTCGGCTGTCGCTAGCTTTGACATTGAATTTGTTCCCTATGAAATGAAGAAATATCCCATATGCAATCAAAGGATAAAGTATTTATGCTTTTATATTAACGGTTGTCCATAGCTTTCATTGACGTGTTGTGCATTATACCTGAGACGTGGACTTGGTCCATAGCGATTTAAATGCTTTGTGAGTTGAAGCTCGATTCTAAGCTTGTCGTTAAATGGATACTCGTGAAGAGAGGCTTGTTTGAAAAATGACTAGAGTGCTTTCAAAAGCCCAAATGTTTTGAAAATGACAGGAGTGTTTTAAAAAACCAATGTATGAAGTCGGATTAAGACAAAACAATCTTTTCAAACCATATCCCAATCATAATAAATTTAAAATATTATTTTAAAACTATAAAATAATATACTTTCATCTTTATTTTCAAACCATAACCTAGCCATAATAATTTTAAAACTATAAAATAATAACCTAACCATGATAAATTTAAAATATTATTTTAAAACTATAAAATAATATACTTTGATATTTATTTTCAAACCATAACCTAACTATAATAAATATAAAATATTATTTTAAAACTATAAAATAATATACTTCTATTTCTTTATATTTTAAAGTATTTGGCTTGATGATAAGATTTGGTAAATTATTCGAGTGATTTTAGCTTGACATTAATTTTGGATGAAAATAATGTCCAGACTAACCATAATAAATATAAAATATTATTTTAAAACTATAAAATAATATACTTTCATATTTATTTTTGTATTTCTTTATATCATAAAGTATTTGGCTTGATGATGAGATTTGGTAAATTATCCGAGTGATTTTAGCTTGACAATAATTTTGAATGAAAATAATGTCGAGACTAACCATAATAAATATAAAATATTATTTTAAAACTATAATATAATATACTTTCATATTTATTTTTGTATTTCTTTATATCTTAAAGTATTTGGCTTGATAATGAGATTTGGTAAATTATCCGAGTGATTTTAGCTTGACATTAATTTTGAATGAAAATAATGTCGAGACTAACCATAATAAATATAAAATATTATTTTAAAACTATAATATAATATGCTTTCATATTTATTTTTGTATTTCTTTATATCTTAAAGTATTTGGCTTGATGATGAGATTTGGTAAATTATCCGAGTGATTTTAGCTTGACATTAATTTTGAATGAAAATAATGTCGAGACTAACCATAATAAATATAAAATATTATTTTAAAACTGTAAAATAATATACTTTCATATTTATTTTTGTATTTCTTTATGAAGTGATTTTAGCTTGACAATAATTTTGAATGAAAATAATGTCGAGACTAACCATAATAAATATAAAATATTATTTTAAAACTATAAAATAATATACTTTCATATTTATTTTTGTATTTCTTTATATCATAAAGTATTTGGTTTGATGATGAGATTTGGTAAATTATCTGAGTGATTTTAGCTTGACATTAATTTTGAATGAAAATAATGTCTAGACTAACCATAATAAATATAAAATATTATTTTAAAACTATAAAATAATATACTTTCATATTTATTTTTGTATTTCTTTATATCTTAAAGTATTTGACTTGATGATGAGATTTGGTAAATTATCCGAGTGATTTTAGCTTGACATTAATTTTGAGTGAAAATAATGTCAATACTAACCATAATAAATATAAAATATTATTTTAAAACTATAAAATAATATACTTTCATATTTATTTTTGTATTTCTTTATATCTTAAAGTATTTGGCTTGATGATGAGATTTGGTAAATTATCCGAGTGATTTCAACTTGACATTAATTTTGAATGAAAACAATGTCGAGACTCATTATTGGGTGGGTTAATGTATGAAGTCGGAATAAGACAAAACAATATTTTCAAACCATAACCTAACCATAATAAATATAAAATATTATTTTAAAACTATAATATAATATACTTTCATATTTATTTTTGTATTTCTTTATATCTTAAAGTATTTGGCTTGATGATGAGATTTGGTAAATTATCCGAGTGATTTTAGCTTGACATTAATTTTGAATGAAAATAATGTCGAGACCCATTATTGGGTGGGTTAATGAAGATTTTGGAAAAATTGACGAAGTTTTAGAAGAAGCAGAAAAATTTGTCTCAGGATAGAAAAAAGAATGGAGAGTCTAGGGAAATCAATTATATCCGAGTGATTTTAGCTTGACATTAATTTTGAATGAAAATAATGTCGAGACTCATTATTGGGTGGGTTAATGAATATTTTGGAAAAATTGACAAAGTTTTAGAAGAAGCAGAAAAATTTGTCTCAGGATGGCGAAAAGAATGGAGATTCTAGGGAAATCAATTTGGTGAAAATATGTGTGAACATTTTAGCAGTGAAAATTGGGATCCGTCTTTGCATGTGCGATGTCAGAGTAAAAAATTTTTGCTGAGGTAGATTCTGGTACAAATACCTCTCATCTGGATGCCTATTAAAAAGAGAGATCTTTGTAGGACCTGGCCTCAACATAGCAATAGTGGGGGTTTGAATACACAAGATTCCTATCAACTCAGTTCCATGCATGAGTCTGAGTCCTACTCCTTAGCCACTCTAGCTATCAATAGGGATGCATGAGGACATGCATCGAAGAAAGTTGGGGAGAAATTTTGGGTTCATGATTTTCTCTCTTTTAGTCACTCATATACCTTACCTTAAATTCATTATGAATTACCTTTCCATCCTTTTTTACATTATCATGCCTATAATTCGACGTCTTAACACAAGATATAGCCTCTTTGAGTATTGCATTGTCTTGATTTATAAAAGTTGTTAAAGTGGTTTTACACTTATGTTAGGGTTACTGAGTGGGATGCTTGAGATACATGTAAAATGGGTAAGCAAGGTTATTGTGTGCTCAAATCATCAGATGGTGTTACCTTACTACAGGATTTAGGAATACATTGTCTTTTAGCATGTTGTTACCTCCACATATGGTGTCCTCATTCTTTCATGATACTTGAGCATTTTCTCTTTGACTGATACTCAAGTGTAGGAAATAAAAGTGCCATCTTGACAACACCTAATCATCCAAAGATTTAGGGGGTACTAATGTTATAACCCTCCATGGTTCGGACTGTATAATGTAATGTTTAATTTTTATCTATTAGTTGTAACAACATAGTTGTGTAATAGATCTTATGCTATAAATTGTACAACGACCCTAAGAATATTTGATTCTCAAGGAATTTACTTGTCCTATTTTGAGAAGGTTGTTATTCGATCATCGTATAAAATAACAAAGTCCTCTAAATCTCAAGGGTTGTTCAATTTATAACAACCATGAGAAGATTTGATTCTTAAGGCATTCAATTGTCCTATTTTGAGAAGGTTGTTATTCGATCATTGTATAAAATAACCAAGTCCTCTAAATATCAAGGGTTGTTGTTGAATAGAAGCATATAGAGCTCAGACATTGTTTTAACTTGTCATATATTTCCCTTTTAATAAAGAATACGTTCTTGCTACTTTATCGAGCATTGTAGGGTGATTTGTTTTGTAGCCCTGTTTAAAAAAGGAACCCCCCCTTTAAAGAGATGGGCGGTCGCACAAAGTTGGTTCCACTTTTTCATGCCACTTAGGAAATAAAAAACGCACTTCCGAAGTGCAAATCAAGAATGTATATGCATTATTGATGGCACGTTTGGAATGACCTGAGCCCAAACACAAGGCTAAGGTTCGTGAAAATGTATCGCGTATGCGATATATCGCATATGCGTTTTGTAATGTTAAATATCGCATATGCGATATATCGCTTATTCGATATGCAGCATTTACAAAATGCATATGCAATATATCACCTATGCGTTTTGTAAATGTTGCATATCGTATATGGTGGTACGAGGAACCAAAAAAACAATTTATTAATAAAGAATACAACTTTGGTGGTTTTCTCCCTCTTTGGATTTCCATTTAAAATCATTATGTATTGTGCATTTGTATTGAATAGTTGTTGAATGTTTTATTAATGTGTGATTATTACTTGAAGTGATGAAGTTAAAATTAGTAGAAGTGTCTAATACCTATTCACCCCTGCCATCTCAACATCTATAAATATTCAAACAATTGGTGTCAAATCATGTTTTATTCACATAGTTTGACAACTAGAAGACATATCCCATAGATTACTCATGGATTTTCAATTAGTATATCCTAAAAAAGTTCCCTTTATAAATGGAATAGATTATGTAACATGGAGCATAAGAATAGAGGCCTATATGCAAGTTGTTGAGCTTGACATTTGGAGTGTAGTTCATAATGGATACACAAATCCAAAGAATCAACCAAAAGGTTCAATAACAAATAATCTACACAAAAACAATCCAAAGAAAATGAATGCAATTTTGAATGGCCTATCATGTTGTGAGAAGAACAAAATGGGACAATGGAATTAAACTACATAGCTCTGGGAGAATATATACTATCTTTATTCAAAAGAAAATCTCTCAATAAAATGAGGTGCAACCCAAAACAAATGATGAAGCCATTGAGAAAAAAAGCAAAGTCTCCAAAGATAAAGAAGACTTTGAAACCGAAGAATAAGTATATCTAGAGGAAGAACTTATTAGTTCTCTATGTGAACTAAGGAAAGATGAAAGAGAAAACTAATCATTAATGGAGCAATTGCAAAATTATCAAGATGAATATTATATTTCAAAAGAAGGGACTAAAAGATTAGTTTTGGATTTTATGCAACCAAGTGCCATAAATAACAGACAAATAGTAGAAACATGATAAAAGAGAGTAATCCATGCTTGAATAATGAAGAACACAGATAAATAACAATCCTCTTTGATGGAGGAACCTCCTTACACAATGTAATTATGTACCCAAGACAAGACAATATGCAATGCTTACTAATATGAGAATATCCCCTTACTATATATAGGAGACATATGTGTACAATAAAAACTAATAGACCCAAGCCTACATCAATAATATGTAATACAGTGCCATATAGGAGGTAAACTGTGCCACACTATAGGGGGAACTGTGCCCAATAGGGGGAAATGTTCCCAACATTTAGGTCTTAACATTGGATTGAAAGAAAAAATTGAAAAGACACAACAAACCCTGACAAATAAACTAGAGGAGAAGGAAAAAAATTGCAAGCAAGAAGATGAAATTATCTCCCTAATAAAGGAACTGAAACAAATACATAAGAACCATGAATAATTTGAAAATACCATTGTTGGTGTAAGAAAAGTCAAATAGTAGATCTGCCAAGAAAATTGATGAAGACCTAGAATAAGTCAACTTCAAGAGAATAAATAACTTTTTCAAAGGAAAGAGTTTGAGATCCTTTCTATATAGAAGAATATTTGGATAAGATAGTTTCCCAGTTGGAGACAAATTCAAAATTTGAGAAGAGCACCATGGTTTGAGATAAAATATTCAGTTGTCAATTATCTCCACATGAAAAGCATAGTCTTTGTTTTGACAACAATCATAACACTATTGAAGAAATATTCAAGTCAATTGAGGAGAAGACTAAAATCAACACAAATGCCTTTAAAATCCCTAATTGAAATGAATACACCATCATTGAATGGAAGCAT
>LPNX010503539.1:60510-77184 GCA_001517045.1 Pseudotsuga menziesii | reverse complement strand
TATATATATATATATATATATATATATATATGATGTGGTTCACAACCCTAGAGAGTAGTTGCTACGTCCACAGGAAGAATTTAAAAGTGGCCCACTAAAATGGGCCGCACCCTGCTGGCTTTGATTATGGAGCCTAACCTGGTCGGGCATCAAGTGAGACCCTTGTATATATATGCATAGCCACCCAGGGATTTGACCCCGAGACCTTCTTTTGTTGATTTATGTTAAAGGGTCCAAATAAGAAACACCGTATTGAGATGCATAAAATCTAAGTTCTGATATACATAATTAAACTTATGAGACAAAATACATAAACATAGAGGCCTTAAGTGGCCTCTAGAGTCAAAAATCATAATGTTGTAATAATATGTAATAAGTAAATGTTGAGATCCCTGTAGTTAACTTTTAGGTCCTACTGGTTGCGAATCATTTAATTTGAAGGATAAATCTGAAGTCTGACTTGATTGGGTCTGGGAATGTAGAGTTTGCCTACTATTTGTGAATGGCTTCGACAACCGCTGCCATTTGATGTTTTAAATCAGTTGGCACCATTGAGCACCCAATAACACTTCCATAAATATGCAACTTTCCTCTGTAAACACAGAGGTGGAATGGTTTCATGCAGGGTCCTTCCTTGGATTCTTGGGATCTCCTTCAATTTCACCAGCAAATGGTAGGAAACAAATGCAGATCAATTCCATATTGGGATTAGCCACAGTTGATCTGCAAATCAGCTCCAAGCTTGTTTGAGCATATGGTGAATGCTAGCAATGAGAAGTGTGTGAGGTAAAATGGAGAAGTGGGTTAAATTTATAAGCTAGGTTTAGTGTTTTGGTGGTTTTGTGTTTTTAGGGTGTTTTTTTTTACCTTTTTTTAGTATTTTTGACTGATTTGGCCCATGGGTAGGTGGCTATATCAATCCCAACAGACTCCCCTATCATAATTGGCTGTCATGTTTGACTTGGTTGAGTGGCCAATTTGTGTAACTTGACCAAATCATACCAGGTCAATGCTTGAGTCAACCTCTAGTTTTGACTGGTTCTGCTAAAAAATTGGTCCTACTTGCTTTAGTCGAGTTGACTCAGTCGAATAGCACTAATCTAAATTATCAAAATTTATACTGTTTTAGTGAATATATGTACTTTTTGTAAAGTAGGAGTGTGTGATGTAGATTTGTTACTGGGAAAAGATGTATTCACTTTCATGTTTATTTTATGTCTTTTTTGCATCATTGCTTGTGACAGACATTTAGAATTAGTTATGCCAATGATAAAAATATTATGAGCTAGTTCCTTTTGGACCGTTCATATTCATTTAGCATGTTTCCCTAATATTCTTTCCAATTTGACTGCGATATGGAGGCCATTGCAAATTTGCAATAATGTTGCTTTTTGTAAGAAAAAATATTGAATGTGTGGAAATTGTTTTTTTTCAAAATTTCTAATGCTCATATGAAAGGTTCCTTCTTCTTTCTGTAGTTTATGCTGATGGAAGCATTTGTTTGGATATTTTACAAAATCAATGGAGCCCAACCTATGACGTCGCTGCTATTCTCACGTCTATTCAGGTAAACAGCTAAACATCACTTAACTGCCATGTCTGGACTTGGTATAATTAAGTGGCCACTACTTCAAGGAATAAAAATACTACATAAACAAATATATTACATATTGGGTACCCTAGCATCTCATTGATGTTTTTTTCCTCGAATTTAACGGCCAAGAAATGAAATGATATAGCCCATTTTTTATACATATAAATCTAGAGGGGTTCTTAAAATCATCCCTGGCCAAGAGTATGGGTGAGTGGGGAATAAAGAATTTGTTTTGGTTTGTGAAACCCCTATCCATGAAAAGTTTATGGCGTGGTTTGTTTCGTACTAGTCTTTGGTGTGGCCTAATTAAAGCCAAGTAATTAAAAAAATATGAGTGGTGGAGTGACTTCATTGAAGGATCAGAGGAAGCTCCCGATTGCTTAGAATATGTGGAGGGGTCTTGTGGGGTCTCTTTCTTCATTGAACACTTGGATTTCCTAGAGGTTAGGTAATGGTTCTCAAGTCTGTATTGGGGTGATTCAGGGTATAGTTTTGTCAGCCTCTTCTTGATTTTGTGAATCTTTGTGGTCTTCAAAGTTTATCTCATATTTTTGTTTGGATTCATGGGGCCACTACCAATAACATTTGGTTATTGTCTTGGGATGTTGGTTTGAGGGGTGGTTTTGCAATGGAATAGGATGAGTATATCATAAGTTTGAATCATTGTGGCGTGTCTTTGAATGATAGCCCTGATGCTATTATTTGGAATTGTAATACTTCTTTAGGTGTTATTACTGCTATCCTTGCATATGCAGAGATTGTGTTATCATCAATTGTTCTAGTGAGTAATTGGTGGAATACTATATTGTGGAATTAAGCAGCTCCATTGAAAGTTAAAAAAAAATTTGGCTGGTTTTAGAGCATAAAATTTTAACTTGGGATAATTTGATCAAGAGAGGGTTTGCTGGTCCAAGTATTTTTTTCTTTGTACTCTAAGGCAAAGGATACCATCAATCATTTGTTTATCTTCTGTTCATTCTCATAGCTAATGTGGAAATATGTCTTTTCATTGTTAAGGATTTCAGGAAGCTAGGTTGGCACTTCATTTGAAGAGTGTTTGCATATTTGGATTAATAAGGAAGTTTCCTTCGAAAATATTTATCTCTTTGTTATCTAGGGAATTTGGAGGAGGCAGAGGAGTGTCATTTTTTACGAAGGTTCTAGGCACAATAAGTCCTTTAGTACAAATATTGTTGAGGTACTGTTAGAAGGCCACTAAGAGGATCTCATTATATTGGTTCTTGTTATATCCAGTTATATCCTGCCTATATTTAACTCCTTTTTGGTTGGTCTATTTGATGGGGACTCAGAAGTCATCGTGGTTTGGGTATATTTTAAGGAACGTTTACAAGTGATTCACTTAGAACACTAGTACGCCAAAATACAAGGATTCAAAGTAGGTTACTTTTTGTATCTTTCCATCATATTTATATATAGTACAATGATATGGTGGATGGCCTGTTTGAAAAAGATTTGGGTATTGAAGAAGGTATTCTATTTTATGAGGAGTTTAAGGATAATCTTTTGGTAGCTACTAGTTCATATCAAGCATATTAATTTGGAAGATACAATTTAGTTGTTCCTGTTACAGGTTTTTGTTTTAGGAACAAGTCTGCAATATTTGGAAGACTATCTTATTTTTAGTTCATGTTCATTTAAGTAGTATTAACTCTTTTTAGGGCATCAAGTTTTTTTTGGATATTTGGATCTTATTGTATTAGTCAATGTTTGGAAGAGATAAGGTGTTTTTATGCATCAGAGCATGGGGGACCGTGGAGAACTTGTATTGGTCAGATTATGCCTTGTTATCTTTGATTCATTTCTAATGAATACCAAGTAATGGTCCTTTTTTCTAGGTGAAAAAAATGTTTAAATTGTTTTTGTAATACTCAAAGGACAACATGTGTCGAGTTTTCTTTCTTTGCCTTTTGTGTTTAGCCAATTGGTTTTAAATGTTCTTGTAATGGCATAGTACAACAATGCATCTAAGAGTGCATAAATTTTTTAATATATAATAACATTATAAGTATTGTGAGGTGTGCAAGTGTAGCCAAATTAGCTTGGAAAGGGATATGTGATTGTGCATTCATTGTTTATGGGTATACAATTCCATATAAAACATAAGGTTGGACTTCTTCTATGCATAAATGAATAGCTACTAGTATACTAATGTGGCATATTTTGTATTGTCACACCAATGTTTTGAATAGAAACCTCATCCACATAAGATATTGATGAACAATTGTAATGACCACAAACACGTAACATTCTAATGGGTACAACATGGTGACCTCTTAATAGTTTTTGCATGTGCCATTAATAATGTCCATGTATCATCCATAATGGTATTAAGGTGTTTCCAATACTTGCATGGTGGGTTTCATTAATTAAACATTTATGCTATGGGTTCAATTAGTCCAATGATTTTCTCACAAGGTTTGAGTTGTGCATGAACTCATTTAGATCAAGATAAATATAGCCATTTCTTCTCTGCTTAAGAACAAGTAGGTGCACACCTCTTCTTAAGTTTTCAAGGCCCTACTCATGGATTTTGCCTTATACACTTGTTGTATATATAAAACAATTAAGCTTTATCATTCTATGCTTGATTAACTTTGACCGGTTGCCTAGATGAAGTAATTAAGCTTTATTGTTCAATGCTTGTTCAACTTCAGCTTTGAGGCAAAGCATCACAAATCATAATTTGGTTTGTGTATTATTTGTACTGGGTTGATTCTTAATTGGGAATCCATAATTCATTTGGCCAACCCCTTCCCTTATGATCCCAATGGATGTAAAGCTTCGTTCTTGGCCATTGGAGATAGAGTAAGGGATCTTAATGGGCATCTAACTTTGGAGAAGAAAGTATACCATAGGCCAATGCCAAACCCAGGATCATGATTAATATTGAGTATGAATTGTGGTATGAATGATGATAGGTTAATTTGGAACATGCTTTGGAGGCCCAATTCCTAGAGTTGGCAAACAACCTTCCTCAAGTTAGACTCTTAATTGCTTCCTTCGATGTATATTTATCACAATGTATGCCATGTTTGTCTTAATTATCACAATGGGATCTACACAAAATAAATGAATTTAAATTTGAATAGAAGAAGGTCAATGGCAAGCTTGAGTATTACTAAAATATTACTCAAGGATAGACTTGAATGACTAAATCTTACTTGCAAGAGAACCATGTTCTGAAGCATAATACTATTAAACTTCTTGAGTCTTATTTTGGTCTAGGTGTTCCATGTACCCTTGCTGGTCAGTGGTGATCAATGTATATGAATTTGAGTTCATGTTTTAGGTACAAATAGATTCTACATTGTACTTTTCTGTTGTAACATTGATGATTTGAGCTACATTACCTTCATGTAGCTTATTTTAAGATTGATAGTTTGATATTTATCTCTTACATTGTATCTTTCTTGTATGTGACAACAAATGACGTTGGAATGTGAGAAAGCTGGGCCTAGGATCTATCTCTTCACATAGATAGTTTCCTAACATTAAATGATGGATAACTAATTTGACAACACTTTCGCTAATTAAGAATGGGCTCATTTAAGTACATGAAACCATGTTGGTGTTTAACACGAATATCTTGAAATTTTTTTATGGTTTGTTTATTGCTTTTGTTTGAAGCATTTTGTCAATTTTTGAAGTTTGTGTGTATTTTGGTTAAATATTATGTTAAGTCCTTTGAATGCTTCTAGTTCTCATTCGAAGCTTGATTTAACCCTTTGTTGTAGCTTGAATCAAGGTTGGTTTTAGGGTTTGAGAAAAGATTTATTTACTAAATTTTAGTTACATGAATTAATTATCTTTAATTTTTTTATTATTTTAAGCTGACTGCATATTTTCTTTGTAAATACTTATCGTTATTCAAAAAAATAAACGATCTCTACATAGCTAAGCGAAGAGAAAAATGGTGTATGCACTAGGTTCCTATGCATTGATCGTAGGATACCTATTGGCACAAGACCAACATTCATCTAATGCAATAATCAATTGGCATAATTACAATGTGTACTTGTATTAGCCTCCATGACCATAATTGGCTAGTGGAGGCCAAGATTGAGCATAATGTATGATTCTATCAGTTTATCAGTTTGTCAAGATTCAGGTCCCCACATGTCCACTGGACCATTAAGGGATGAGATAACAAGTGGAGTCCCCACTTGTCCTGAATCTAGTCAGTGCAGCACATGTTCTGTTGTTGATGATGTGATTCATGTTATTTGACTAATGTTGTTGTTCCTCTATTTTGACAATATTCTATAAATCAGTGAAATATTCGCCATTTTTTACAATTTTTTATAATGAAGTTAAATATTCTCCTTGATTTTACAATATCTTATAACTTAGTGAAAGATTCGCCAAGATTTTACAACATTATATAATAAAATGAAAGATTCGCCAAGATTTTACAACATTATATAATAAAATGAAAGATTCACCAAATTTTTTATATATAAATATTATATTATTGATAAAATCACCTTCAAATTTTCCTATATATCAGAGAGATTCACCCATTTTTTATACATATAAATCTGGGGGGGTTCTTAAAATCATCCCTGGTAATGATCTATTACGAAGTAAAGCTAGCGGCGGGTGG
The DNA here is from genome assembly GCA_001517045.1 of Pseudotsuga menziesii. Classification (NCBI taxonomy): domain Eukaryota; kingdom Viridiplantae; phylum Streptophyta; class Pinopsida; order Pinales; family Pinaceae; genus Pseudotsuga; species Pseudotsuga menziesii. The sequence continues at coordinate 70,966 of LPNX010503539.1, read as the reverse complement.
CCTATCCCATGATGTCTTACCTGACTCAGTAGAATGTGGATCAGGAATTCTGGTGATTCTTAATGGCAATAGCTGAGTACAAAACAACTTGTTTTATAGATCTCAAATCCTAGGCAGCAAGATCGAAGAGATCGAGATAGAGATCAGAGATCTCAGATCCAAGGCAGCAAGATCGAGAAGATCAAGATAGAGATCAGAAATCTCAGATCCCAGGCAGCTGGCATGCGCCCTTCCCATTAACTAATAACAACACTTTTGGTCTCTATAATCGGTGTTTATATTCGACCTCTCGTATAGGATCATTCAATTTTTTCCTTGTTGCCCTGTGGTTCAGAGTTTCCTGCTCGACCATTGATATAGTTTTCCTGAAGCTTCTTGTTCAAGTTGTGGGAAGAACTTTTCCTGAGTTTATGTATATTCTCACTCTGTTCCCTACAGATCTACCTTTCGAACTACTAATGGTCCACAAATTCCCTTCTGCAACCTGATTTCTTCCCACATGATAGGCCCCAGTAAGTAAAACCCTCAATTAATATTGAGTTTTGAGTTAGGGTTGACAGACTCCACGACAAGGCTGGTTTTGGAACACGCAGACGCCAAACAAGTGTGCACTATAGCTTTTCCCCTTGGTGCAGTATTTGTAGGATTTTTGTCCAGACAAGGCGACTTCAAGGGATATGTAGGTTAGACAGGTTAATCTCTACCCTCTTGTATATTATCAAAGTTGTCTTCATTCTCGATGTCATTGCATTTGAGTTCATTGTTGTTGCAAAGAAGAGGAATATTGTGAATTATTTTGGTTACCCATTCGTTTTTTTAAGATGAATCTATTTACCCACTTAGATTGAACCAATCTGTAGGGAATCTCAAACAATCTGTAGGGAATTTCAAATCTTATGAACAATTGATATAATGCTTCCATTCTTGGGATCTCTTCTAAGTAAGAGTACCCTCCAATAATTAGCCCAGGAAGCTTTGTGCACTACGCCAACCTTGTATGTTCTTTAGCTTCACACATCCCATGGCCCAAAAATCTTCTGAATATACAAACATTTCCATGCATGGAAAATCTTATAACTCAGAGCCCCCACAAACAATTAGGGTCTTAAGCTTTGTACAACTCCTTCAAATATACCAATGTTTCCATGCTTGCTTACTCTTCTAACTCGGTAACTTAGAGCACCCACCAACATTTAGCATCCAAAGCTTTATACACTGCACCAAACCCAGAATGCACTTCAACTTGATACATATGTTTGTCTACAACTCCAAAGATACCAATGTTTCAATGCTTAGCAGCTCTTCTAACTCATAGTACCGAACAACACCTAGCATCTGAAGCTTTGTACACTGAGCCAACCCCCGTATGATCTTCATCTTAGTACAATTGTTTGCCCACAAACCATTCAAAGGTACCAATGTTTCCATGCTTGGAAGATCTTCTAGCTCATGGCATCCATTAACATATAGATTCCTAAGCTCTCTACACTATGTCAATCCCCCTATGCTCTTCAAATTTACACATCTGTGTGTTTGCAACTCCTCCAAATATACCAAATTTTCCATGCTTTGCATCTCTTCTAACTCTTATATACCAAGTGTAAGATTTAATCTATTCTTATGTTAGAGCCATGGATACAATGAAGGCCGGTTAAAGCAAAGATTAAAAATTATGGTTGCTCCGTGCTAGCCAACATCCATCTTTGTTGGAAATATTAATTACTCATAGATCCGTATCTAATCTTAGCCAACTCTTTTAGATCCGTATCAATCCAGATCTTGTCAGTTAGTCTGATAAGAGGGAAGAGTGCACGATTCGACAATCTAAAGCAGTCGAATTAATTTTTGAAGGTAAGTTTGTAGGTAGATAGTTATTACAAAAATTAATGGAAACTCTATAGATTCACGTAGAAGCAATTTTCAGATTGCCTATAAATAGAAGAAGATGATTATAAATCAAGTTAGACAATAGACACAAGAGACAAGAGAACTCTAGGGTGAGAAAAAGAGAGAAAGTGAAGTTGAAGCTCAAGCTTCTGTGTGTGTGATTCTGTTGAAGAGGCGAAGCTCTGTAAAAGGATCAGTCGGTGAGCCGACAAGTTTGGATCGACAAGTTTGTATTACCTTTATTATTTCCAGACAAGTTATATATATATGAAATAATTTCTGGTTGAAAGCATGTTTATTTAGCCGCACATTTCCTCCAGAGTTACTTGGATAAATGTTTTTTACAATTATGGTTGAGTGAAAGAACAAGAATACTTAAATTTCTCATCGAGTTAAATTTCCGTGTTTTATAGCAGAGTGGTCGACTCAAGTCTTCCTAAATATTTGGCTATATGTTTTTATAAGTTTTTTTGAAGTATTGATTGTGTCGGTTTTCACTTCATCTTATTCACAGGTGAAAAACATTTGTAATTTCTTAAGTCTTTTAGACTAAGAAACATACTTTATAAATTTCGACTAAAACCAGACCAGAGAAAGTGAGTCCAAGAAAACTGGTCGAGTAAAAATGACAAGTTGTCGAAGATGTCAAATCGACAAGTAGTTAGTTAAGTCCTATCTAAGTGGTAGTACCGACAAGTGGTCGAAGTAAAACCTGTTGTAGAACCCACAAGTAAGAACTTGTTGAGGTAAAATAGTCGGGTCTAAAAGGCCGACCAAATTTTGGTATACTCATCTAGTCGATTTCACCCGACAAGTAAAAAAGAAAAAGAGGTCGATGTGAAAGTTAATTTTAAATAACCTAGCGGTAAAATCAAGTTTAGTCGGATTGGTTTTGGCTAATTGGTATCAGAGCAAGGTTTAGGAAAGAAATCTTGTCTTAAAAGTGGAAAAGTAATTTTCTAAGGAAAATTACATTTTAAAAAAATGGCTTCCACTTCTGGTTCATTGCAAAATCCAATTTTTATACGAAAAAATTATGAATATTGGTCTCTAACAAGGAAGTATTTGTTCAGAGGTCAAGATGTCTGGGAGATAGTCCAGCATGGTTATGTAGAACCAGCAGATATGACAACATATAACAATCTCACATAAGCTGAGAAAGATTCCTTGAGGTAACAGAGGAAGAAAGATGGAAAGGATCTGTTCTACATACATCAAGCCATGCATGAAAGCATACTCCCAAGAGTATCATCAACAATTAACGCTAAGCAAGCATGGGACGCATTGGAGACTGCCTATCAAGGCTTGGGAAAGGTAAAGACTTCCAAGTTGCAGATTCTGAGAAGAGATTTTGAATCTTTGTGCATTAAAGATTCATAGTTGGTAGGCTCATTCTACACCAGAGTTGTTGGTTTGATAAACCAACTAAAATATCATGGAGAAGCCATAGAAGACCAAAGGGTTGTTGAAAAAATTCTTAGAAGTCTTCCCCAAATATTTGAAAACTTGGTTGTGACCTTGGAAGAACACACAGAAATGTCGATGTTTACCATTGATGAGCTGCAAGCTTCACTCATCAATCATGAACACAGACTCAGCAGAACACAAACATCATTGGAATGTCCATTCGCAACACAGTCATCCATAAACTGTGGTAGAGGCAGGGGGAGAAACAACTTCAGAGGGAGAGGAAGAAGTTCTTCAAGAGGAGGATGAGGCAGAAGTCCTACAAATGTCGATGGAAGAGGAGAGTATCAGAATCCAAGTCATCCAAGTGGCCAGAGGTTTGATAAATAAAAAATCCAATGTCATTACCTTAATAAATTTGGTCATTATGCATATGAATGCAGGGAGAAACGATATGAACAAGGAAGAAAAAGCCCAAATCAGTCGACCAGCACTAGCACTTCGACAAGTGCAATGTTAATGGCATCTACATCTCCAATTGAATGCAATGCTATTTAAGAAAGTCCACATGAAATATGGTACTTAGATTTAGGATGCAACAATCATATGACTGGTAATTTAAATTTGTTTTCCAGTCTAGATAATTAAGTTCAAACTGATGTTACATTTGGAAATAATGTCCAAGTTACTGTTTTGGGAAAAGGCAATATTGGTATTCTAACCAAACATGGGGAGAGTAAGTATATCCCTGATGTCTATCATGTCGAAGGTTTGAAACATATTTTTTTAAGCATTGGACATCTGATACAAAAAGTCTACAGAGTCTACATAGAAGATGATCACTGTGTGATTAAAGACAAGTGTCCAAGCAATCTACTGATAGCAAAAGTGCCAATGACAAGCAATCACTTGTTTCCATTGAGGATAGTTCCCAACATGAAAGGGAAGACAAATATAGGAGCTGCATTCAAGGCAAAAAGTAAAGAAACAGTCGAGCCCCTTGACAAGAAATAAAATGGCAATGCTGATTTACAAGCTGCATTTCAAACATAAGTTCAGGATGAATCCTGGCTATGGCATTTCAGATTTGGACATCTGAATTTTGATGGGTTGAAGCTACTGCACACAAATAATATGGTGAAATGGTTTCCATTGATCGACAGACCAAAAAGGGTTTGTGAAGGCTTTGTTTTTGGAAAGTAGCATAGAGATACTTTTCCAGTCGAAAAGTCTTATAGAGCACGCACACCACTTGAAATCGTGCACTCTGATATTTGTGGTCCAATGCAGACATCATCCATTGGTGGCTGCAATTATTTTCTAACTTTTATTGATGTTTACTCAAGAAAAACATGGGTATATTTTCTGAAACATAAATCTAATGCATTTAGTTATTTTCAGCAGTTCAAGGCACTCGTGGAGAACCAAAGTGGACACTGCATCAAAATATTAAGGATTGAAAGAGGAGGGGAATATGTTTTGAATGAATTTCTAAATTTTTGCAAGGCCCATGGCATACAGAATCAATTCACTGCACGGTATACACCTCAGTAGAATGGTGCTGTCGAAAGAAAGAACAGAACCATCATGGAGATGGCGCGCAGCATGTTGGCAGCCAAGCATTTTCCAAATGAATATTGGTGTGAAGTAGTCACAACTGCCGTATACATTATGAACCGGTGTTAGACAAAGACTGTGAAGAACAAAGTTCCCCAAGAAGCATGGATAGGTATGAATCATAGTGTTTCTCATTTAAAAGTTTTTGGTTGTGTTGCATATGCTCATGTTCCAAATGAGCTAAGAAAGAAGCTAGACAAGAAGGGATAGAAATGTATTTTTTTCGGCTATTATGAAGACACAAAAGCATACAAGTTGCATGATCCTACCACAAGGAAAGTGATAATCAATCAAGATGTTCAATTTGTCGAGAATGAATCATGGGATGGATCTGTCGACATAAATGTCAATATTGTGTCGAATGTCGACAATGATGATATGGAAGAGAAAGTGGTTCAAACACCACAAGTAAGCCAATCGGTTGCAGCAACGTTGACTCCCATAACACCACGACATGGTTCAGTACAAGGACCATCGACACAAGTGGCAACTCAAGCTACACCGATAAGCACACCAAGAGGACATCAGACTCCATCAAGCATTTCATCGAGGTCGACATCGACAAAACCGGTGAAGACAAGAAGTCTACGTGAGATATATGAAGCTGGTACACCAAATTCATTCTCTCGATTTGTATTATTTTCTCCTATATATGATCCACTAACATTTGAAGAAGATGTCGAAGAAGAAGTATGGGCACAAGCCATGGATGAAGAAATACAATGCATTGAGAAGAACCAGACATGGGAGCTGACTGATGTACTAAAAGACAAAGATGTAATCAACGTCAAATAGATTTACAAGACAAAACAAGATGGTGATGGAAATATGTAGAAGCTCAAATCAATAATGGTAGCAAGAGGGTTCACAGAGCAACCTGAGATAGACTTCAATGGAACGTTTGCACCTGTTGCACGCATGGATACAGTCAGAACAGTCTTGGCCATTGCTGCACAAAACAAATGGCATGCTTATCAAATGGATGTCAAGTCGGCATTTTTGAATGGCTATTTAGAAGATGAAGTATATGTAGAACAACCACAAGGGTATGAAGTTCTAGGTTAAGAGCATAAAGTGTACAGGCTGAAAAAGGAACTCTATGGTTTGAAGCAAGCTCCTAGATACAGTTGGATTGATTCCTATCTCACTGAAAATGGATTTCACAGAAGTGAAAGTGAATCAACATTGTACACCAAAGTGAATGAGCAAGGTAAGATGCTAATTGTATGCTTGTATGTAGATGATTTAATATTTACTGGTGACTTTGGCATAGCGGAATTTAAAGCAGTCATGGAAAGTGAATTTGAAATGACTGATCTGGGGCTTATGATATTTTTTTTGGACATTGAAGTTCAACAGTCTAAAAGTGGTATTTTTATATCATAGTCAAAGTATGCAAGTGAAGTTCTAAAAATATTTAACATGCCTAATTGCAAGATAGCCCTAGCACCAGTAATAATAGGTTTAAAATTGAGCAAGGATGATGAAGGATCAACTGTAGATCCTACACAATTTAAAAGGCTTGTTGGAAGCCTTATGAATTTAACAACGACAAGACCAAACATCATGTATGGAGTAAGTCTGATCTCAAGATTCATGGAGTCACCAAAAGACTCTCATTGGCTAGCAGGTAAAAGAATTTTGAGGTATGTAAGTGGCACAAAAGACCTTGGTATTATGTATTCAACCTCATAAAATTTTTAACTCATTGGCTACACTGATAGTGACAATGGAGGCAGCATAGATGATAGAAAGAGCACATATGGGCACACATTTCATTTTGGTACAGGTATTTGATTCATGGGCTTCAAAGAAACAACCTTTAGTAACTCTGTCTTCAGGGGAAGCAGAGTATGTTGTAGTGACAAGTGTTGGATGTCAAGCTGTCTGGATGAGGAGAGTGTTAAAATACTTGTCATAGAACCATCAAGAACCGACAACCATCTTCTGTGACAAAAATTCAGCCATAGCATTATCAAAGAATCACGTGTTCCACAAGAGAACCAAGCACATTGACATAAGGTTTCATTTCATAAGAGAGTTAGTGAACAACAAAGAAATTTGTTTGGAATTTTGCAGGTCTGAAGATCAACTTGTAGACATCTTTACAAAACCATTGGCAAAGGACACATTCCAGTATCTGCAAAGTTATCTTGGAATGACAAGTTCTGCACAGTGAACTCTGTCATGCACAAATAATTTTTAAGCTCTAAAACATTTTGTAAATTTTGTTTTAAAAAATCCCCATCTGCTCATAATTAAGGGGGAGTGTCGAAAATATTAATTACTCGCAGATCCGTATATTATCTCAGCCGACTCTGTTAGAGTTTGTATCAGTCTAGATCTTGTTGGTCAGTCTGACAAGAGGGAAGAGTCCACGATTCAGAAATCTAAACTAGTCAAATTAATTTTTGAAGGTAAGTTTGTAGGTAGATAATTATTACAGCCGTTAATGGTAAGTCTGTAGATTCATGTAGAAGCAATTTTTAGATTGCCTATAAATAGAAGAAGATGATTGTAAATCAAGTTAGACAATAGACACAAGAGACAAAAGAACTCTAGGGTGAGAAAAAGAGAGAAAGTGAAGTTGAAGCTCAAGATTCTATGTGTGTGATTCTATCGAAGAGCCGAAGCTCTGTAAAAGGATTAGTCAGTGAACTGACAAGTTTGGATCAGTCGAAGAGCCGACAAGTTTGTAATACCTTTGTTATTTCCGCACAAGTTATTTATATGAAATAGTTTATGGTTGAATGCATGTTTATTTAGCCTCACATTTCCTCTAGAAATACTTGGATAAACGTTGTTTACAAATACGATTGAGTGAAAGAACAAGAATCCTTAAATTTCTCATCGAGTGAACGTTCCGTGTTTTACGGCAGAGTGGTCGACTCAAGTCTTCCTAATTATTTGGTTATATGTTTTAATAAGTTTTGTTGAAGTATTGATTGTGTCGGTTTTTACTTCATCTTACTCACAGGTGAAAAACATTTGTAATTTCTTAAGTCTTTTAGACTAAGAAACATACTTTATAAATTTCGACTAAAACCATATTAGAGCAAGTGAGTCCAAGAAAACTGTTTGAGTAAAATCGACAAGTAGTCGGTTAAGTCTTGTGTAAGAGGTAGAACCGACAAGTGGTCGAAGCCGACAAATGGTTGAAGTAAAACCTATCGGTAGAACCGATAAGTAAGAACTTGTCGAGGTAAAATAGTCGGGTCTAAATGGCCGACCAAATTTTGGTATACTTGTCTAGTCGGTTTCACCGGACAAGTAAAAAAGAAAAAGAGGTCAGTGTGAAAGTTAATTTTTAATAACTGAGCGGTAAACTCAAGTTTAGTCGGCTTGGTTTTGGCTAACAATCTCCAAGTTAATTATTTACCTCTATATTAGATTAAATCATAGCATAGATAACTTTGTTAGACTACAATTAAAATAGGTATGAGGAAATCTCACAAAGAAGGAACATCGATTCAACTACAGAAATCAGAATCTCACAAAGAAGGAACATCGATTCAACTGCAGTTAAAAAAATCAGAAACATAAAACATATTCATAAGATTCATTAATTGTAATATATTCTTTCTTTCTTAAGATAGACAGAGTGAACTATTTCACAAATCACAATAACTAGAATCTTGAATAGCATTTTTTAGCCTTAGATGACTTTATTGGCATATATTATTCTTCACATAAATTTCCTTGAACTATTTCACAAATCACAATAACTAGAATCTTGAATAGCATTTTTTATCCTTAGATGACTTTATTGGCATATAGTATTGTTCACATAAATTGCCTTATAGGTTGGTTGGGGTAAATAGCTAACATTATGCTTTGGCTATTAAATTCCTTGTTAGTAATTGTTAAATATAAAAATTAGAAAAATCTCGATCCACTGTATTTCATGCGCAGGAGCTGTCAATTTTAATGGTTCATCGCAGATAAATTCATTACGTATTCAAGTATCTTCACATTATAGCATCTAGTGTGTTTTATGAACATATTGTATCATTTTTCATAGGAGTGGAGATAGCAGAGATGTTAGCCTATCAGGCATTCTTTTAAACTTGGTGACTTACCTCACAGTTGTTCTGCACGAGAGCACTGCTGCTACTGCAAAGAATGTGAATGTCTAGATAGAAGTGTCCATGCTTCCTTTCATTGGGGCTTCTGTTGCAGATTCATATGTGGGTAAATATTGAACCATTGTTGGGTCTTTTGTCCTCTTTTTCCTTCTTAGTATCTTCTTTTTTTTTCTTTGAGCAAGACAAAAACCCTAAAATAACTAATGGACTTTATAGATATTAGATGTTATTTTGAGTTTTAAATATTTCTTGTATTTTTTGAGAAAATAGAATCATTAAATTCAAATGACTGAGTCATGATAAGAGCCAAAGCTACACTTGAAGGGGTACCAATAGCAACAAACAAAGTTGTTTGTGGACTTAACTATATTACATTGGCATTGCTTGTCATGTCTACTTGTTTTTGTGCCTTCAACATTGGTTGGTTGAAGGTTATTGAGTAATTGTCAATCTTGTTTTGAATTATTAAAGATTTACCTATGATAGAATATGATAATAATGTAAGTTAAGGTAAAGGTAAGATAAGGTAATTTTATTAATGTCTAAGATAAGATAAAGATATTTCCCAAGATAATTCTAGCTTGGAAAAGATCAGTTAATAAAATATTGCACCTACATTTGGTAGTCCTCTCTTATCCCTTTACTCTCTTTTCAAAGAGTTTTCTAATTCAAGTAGAAGATATTAAGTAAATTCTTAATTTGAGTTAAAAAAAATTGGTCACTAAGAGCTCAAAATAATGATGAGAAATAGACATGTAGAGAACTAATGTGTAGAATGCAAATAGAAAATAGAATGCATTCAAGTGGTCTACTAAATTTTGGCATTTACCTCATATTAACAAACTCCATTTTCAAGTAAGTTTGAAATTTGAATTTGAATGAGATTTGACATGTTTTGGAATTTTTTAATTTAAGAACATGGCAATGCTCAATTTAAGTCAGATGAAATTGGTAACAATGTGCTGAAAATAATGGTGATAAATAAACATACAAGTACAAACCCAACTATTGTTAAGTACTAATATGTAAAATGCAAATAGAAAAGAAAATTAAATGCATTTAAGTATTCTACTAAAATTTAACATTAATCTCAACATTAACAAACTCCATTTCCAAATAACTCAAGGGATTTGAAACATATTCAACAATGTAATCTGTAAGAATAATATTTATTTCATTCATTTGAAGGGCAAATGAGAACAAATGAAGTGAAATACAATACCCAATTGAGATGGGATGTATGAAAACTTATGCATATGTTGAGAGTTAATCGGTTAGACTAAAGGTTTGAAGTGCGCGAATTTAGAACCCTTAATATCGATGTTCTCCTTGCCCAGCTTAGCTATGCTACACAATACAAACAAAATTTGCTTTAATTGATATTTAAAAAAAATGGTTGGGTTGCAAGGGACATAACAATATATTGCCGTAGAAAGAATAAATACATTTGAGAGTGTATT
>LPNX010503539.1:7664-57704 GCA_001517045.1 Pseudotsuga menziesii | reverse complement strand
AGGGAAAGAGATATGTCGCTTTCAATTGATTCAGAATATTCTTTTAAAGAAATTTTACCAATATGGAGAGCAATAGATCCAAATTGCCCTGGATAAATTGCTTTAGAATATTTCTCAATAGATACAAAGCTGCTTCTGCTTTGCTGTAGTCGTAGTCATTCTTTATTACTGCATCCATGCAAGCTGTGCTTCTGTCTCGGATGCTGTGTTTGGTAAGAAAGGATCGGTGATACTGTTGGCAGACTGCTATCTGCAGCTTTTTCTAGCAAATTTGGATTGATATGCCGCTACCCTAAATTTCCAATATTTCTGTTGAATAAATATTCACATCGTGTCCGGCCACATCAGATCAGCTGGACCTACCTACCGATGTAGTCCGGTTGAAAATTGTTTAGATTCTATACATCTTTTCTGGGATTGTTGCAGCAATATTTTATGCTATTTTACATAAATAAAGAAGATAATAAGCATAGAATGGCCGGCTAGAAAACCGCTCAAATAAGACGAACTACAAAACAAGAAGCTGCTGCATCTTGTTTAATAGTGCTCCTTGTGGAATATGAATTTGGTACTCGACTTTCTTGTGAATTTTTGGGATAACATGATCCGCAATAGAAAACGCCTGTATTAGCGTTGCATAATATTAAAGTCATAATTTTAATAGACGAAAAATGCGAAATTAAAGGGTAAGGATTCATGAGTAATATACCGATTCGCGCACCTTCGTGTATGGCTGCCAATCTTGAAAACACTATGGACCAGTTAGGCCTTGCAAAATGAGTTCTCAACTGAAATACATACTTATTTTTAGATCGCTGAGAAACAAAAATAAGCGGGGAAACTTATACACACAAAAAAGATAAAGACGGAATGAGTACCGACATTCCGGAGATGATGTCAAGTTCCCTTTTGGCGTGATGCAAAGCTTGCACCATTGTTATGAAGGCAGACCGAACATCACCTTCTTCGTAAATGCTTGTAAGATAATTGTGCATTTCGATCACGGACTGGACGTTTACATTTACCATTCATCGGGTCAATGACAGTTTAAAACCGTCAAAATCCAAACTTTAAATGCCAAATGGAAATCTACAGGCTTTTCGAGCCTTCTTACCTTCTTGTCTAGTTCTGCAACTTCGTTCATGATGCTTTTAAACCACACAAACGAGCCTTGTTCTCTCGTAACCCAGTAAAAATAAGCTCGGGATGCCCTGCGGGTTTTTCCAGCTTCTTCGTCGTCGGCAGTCTGCATTGAAATCAAATCAAATCGGGAAACTCGTTCATTTAGGGATCATTTTACTAAAAATAAAATTACGAGTCTCAAGAAAAAAAAGAGAAAATAATGGAGGGAACAAATGTCTTTCAACTTTGCTATTAAATGCCACAGTTCTCTAAGCGTTTTTAATTTATTTATTTCACAGGAATGTCTAAGCTTGCAGCATTTTCTTTTGCATTCATTTTCTGGCGCTAATAGTTGCTTGCTTTGACTCATTCAGATATCTGAAGCGTAAATTCGACGGAAGAGGAGTTTGAAGAATTGTGATCTGTTAAAAGCTAAATGGTGGTCTCCTTGGATATTGGAAACGGTTGGCAGAGTCCTCGAATTTCATTTACTTTCGATTTCTCTCAGATAGAGACAGAAAGGAATGCAGACGACTTACAGAGCCCTAGGATTTCATTCTCTCTCAATCTCTCGCAGACTGACAGGATTCCACAGGAGTTCAAATGCAAAAGAGAAGATGTGTACTCAGATATTAATTACGACACAGACTTTGAATTTTTTGTTAATGGCCGGAATTCAATGACAGGAGAATTAACTCATGTAGCTATTGCCGATGAATTGTTTGTGGATGGCAAAATGCTGCCTCTAATTCAAGGTCCTGTTGAAGCTCAACCTGTATCCATCGCTAGTCATGTCAGTCTTGAAAACTTAAGGTGTCTGTCTCCGGCAGGGATAATTTTAGGGGCGAATTTTAGCCCATGGGCTATTTTTAGGGGTTTTTCTCCAAAAAATGATTCGCCATTTTGCATTTTTTGAAGCCCCCTTTCGCCCAATTTCAATGGGGTAAACTTTTTCCACCTTCAAAATCGCCAAATTATTATATAAACAATATAAAATACTTGGAAATTGAAATATTTTTTAAAAAATATCGCCAAACATTTTATAGTTGTTGTTTTAAGAATTGGTAAGATTCGCCAACATTTATACACTTTTAAATAAGTATGGTTCCTTAAAATCATCCCTAGTCTCCGGTTCAATTCTACTCCTCTCCTTCAAAGATAAGAAGCAGCTGTTGGGGAAATGTTGCTTCTAAATCCTTACGTGATCATAAGCCTCCTAATAAGTGGAAGGAAATGCTGTTTAAGCTGATCAGGAACAAGGAAAATGTTTGTGCAGACAACAACAGAAGATCCACATCGTTAAAGGTAGTTGATCAATCACTGCCTTCTTCCACGAAATCTGTCTGGTCATTTTCAAGGAGTTGTAGAACCGTCGGCGGGGAAATGAAGAGAAACTGTTTTTTCCGGTTCAGAAGTGACTCAACAGTGGAGCGTAAATACAAGGCGGCAACCTCTGGATGCACTTCCAAAGAATTAGAAAGTGATCTTTCAGGCTTGATCGAAGGTTCGAAACCCCAGAGGAATGGCGGAAAAGTAGTAAAGTCCAACCTCAACCCCAAACCCGGTACTATGATGATTTGAATTATAAATAACATAATAATAAAATATAATAAATGCTGATGTCATAGTAGCCATGTGTCAAGTGAAAACCAGATACCAAACTCCAAGGCTGACATCATCCCTTATTGGCCAATTAGAAGCTGACAAAATAGCAAAGGCAAATATTTTTTATCAAAATTTAAAATATTTTTTGGCAAACTCCAAAGCTAAACTTTAGAAAACAGATTTTAAATTTTTGGTCAAAGGGCAACTAATAGAAGGTCAAAATCTAACGATTACAATATACCTGCTATGGCAGGTANTGGCAAACTCCAAAGCTAAACTTTAGAAAACAGATTTTAAATTTTTGGTCAAAGGGCAACTAATAGAAGGTCAAAATCTAACGATTACAATATACCTGCTATGGCAGGGATAAAAATGAATATAACATTTAGAAGAGACACTCATAATAAGTAACATAATGGATTTTTAAATTCTATTGAAAATTAATATAATGGAAGGAAAAATTGTATTAAAAATTAATAATCTCCAACCTTAACATCCCAATCATGAGAGTGGAAATGTTTGTTATAGGTTTTCAACAAAAATATTTTAATATTATATCTAAATACATGTTTAATACTAAGCATTCAAGACATAGGACTTATAAAAGGACATTAAGATTTGGAACATAACATGCTTTAGATCCTAACACTGCTAACAATGAAAAGTATTTATAGGAGTATTTCTTATAATGGCTTATGTTATTATTTTTAAATAAAGTGACATCATTATATCTAATAAATAGTATTTATAAGACTAATTCTTATAATTGCTTATGTTATTATTTTCAAATAAAGTGACATCATTATATCCAAAAGGGTGACAATATAGGATCTTCAAAATCTGGAGTAGACCAATATGTAAAGAAAGAGTCAAATGTGCATCAATGGATTCCAAATATGCAGGTAAATATATACTCCTTTTATCAAATGAGATTTGATGTATAGTGTGAATAACATATTAGGTAGATTTGTCATATAAATTTAGTATATGTTTTGGGTAGGTTTACTTATGTTTTGATTTCATAATTTCATGGCATGTTTTGAATGTATTTGATAGCTACTAGTTTTCACATGAGTTAATTTTAGTTGTATACATAGGGAATAAGTTTTGCAATCTCAATCTTAAGTATGTATTTCGTCTTTTTGATGACATTTTTTTTACTAGTATTTATATAAAAAGAATTTGAGACACTTGGTTTTTAAAAATATGATATTGGAGTTATTATAATAAGTGGTAAAACATGATATTGGAGTTATTATAGTAAGTGGTAATTGTCTTAAATATCTAATTTAGTTTATTGCTATCAAAAGAGTGTTGATTGGATAATTTAGTTTGAGTGAACACAATAATAGTGGATAAAAAGTTCATATTCTAGTTACAATTGCCAAAACCTTTTATGTTCCTAATCTTCTTATAAAATTGTTTTGGGATTGATGACCTTTTTTTCCATGTGTTGTATTTTGAGTTTTTTTTTTTATGTTCTCTATGTTGTCAAATAGGATACATGGTGGTGAAATTCTTATGATATAAATAGTATGCAACATAGATATTGTTTTAACTTTTATCTTGTGATGCTTTATATTGAAAGTATATGGTTCTAGATTTAAGCATGCCTCTACTAGAGGATTTTCTACTTACTTTCTTGACAACATCTTTTTTGACAAACTCTAATACTTTTGATTTACAAGCTTGAAATTTCGTACTACTTAGTATGGATGTATTAATCTTTTTATACATACTTTGTCCTATGTTATAACCACAATGGGATACCTCCTTCCATCTAAGTAGGAATTGAACAGGATTATTAGAGATGACTTTTATAGAGATATTCAGTGTACCTAGATTTCACCTCTAGAAGGCCTCAACCCTAAGATGGATTTCTAGAATGAGCATTTCATGTAGGTGATGTGGGACTTATTTTTTTATCCACATATATGCAAGGATTGAATGCATGCTCTCAAGATCTTGGTTGGTCATTTTAGAGTGGGTTCTCATCAACTTCAAGTCAAAATTGATTAGCTTCTGTGTTCAGATAAGATTTGTCAACTTTTCCAGCTACATGAGATAGAGTCAGAGGATCACCTCATCTTTTAGCTTCATTTATTAATTACTATGATATCCAAGGGAGGATTTATTGCCTTTATCAAGATTCAGATGGGTCCCTCTCTATGTTCTCTTGGTACATAGAACGTGTTTATACCTTTTGAGGTTTCTCTCTTTAGATCTCAGGGTTTGCATGGTCCTTCCTATTCATACTTTTTGAGGGATTACTTCTCTTCTTGACAACCCCTAACAATGTTTCTTTCTTCAAAGAGACTTTTGAGGAGTTCCTGTCATATACCCCAGGTTGGATGTCACATGTCTAAAAGAAAGTGCAATGCTTGGAGATCTATGAGCCAGAATCAGTCTCCACACTTTTTCAAGCAACTAGTCATTTATTCACAGTTTCTCCCCCCTTGTCCTCGAGTGTCAAGAGTGATGGGAGTATAACACTGGTTCCCAACCCAATATCTCACCTAGTGTTATGTAGTAGAGGCCCTTCAGTCATGGATATTCTTTTGACAGCATCATCAGTCAAAGCACTAGGCCCTTTACAACAATTAAGGACTCGATAGATTTTTATTTCTTCTCTTTTGATACCTCCATTCCCAACAACACTTGATTATTCATTATTAGAAGGAAGTTCCTGGAATTAACCACATCTGTAAAGAGGAAAGGAAGACGAAAATTAACTTTTTTCACTTCTTGTGATTATTCATTGTTGATGCATGAGTATTTAATAAATTTATTTATAAGTATGGAATTGCGCCAAACACATGCAATGAATACAAGTCTAAAATAAATCACATGACAAAATATACGCATAGTAGGGGAGAGCGCTCAAAATATTATGTCAACGGTGAGCACAACAAGCATGCATGCTAGTGTTTTTGCCAAGGGAAGCTAAAGAGTTATAGTGGAATATAAAATTACAGGTACATGGCAATTATGATGGTTACCAGAATAATCGAGAAATACTAAGCATTATATTAAGCAATTTAAGCATTTCTTGGAATCCAAACATTTGAAATTCAAAGGTCTAATTATGCATTGGGAGGGTTATTTGTTAGGATTATTAATCCTCCCTTGTCCAAATTTGGTCATATGTCTAAATCGGGAGTCATGTCTAAATCGAGAGTCCATCCAGTCTATTTATAGTCATTAGCACCATTGGTTAAACTTGACCTAATTGGGGCACATGTTTCAGTTACCAAAGTGTGGGGAACACTAATTGAGGCTCACTGCCACTTATTGCACTTGATTGCATAAGTTTAGGAGTCTCCTAGATCAATCCCTACAATTTAGGAAGCAACTGGGAGTGCCAAGACCAACCAAGGTCAGTTCACTTCAGTTAATGACTAGTCAAGCCAAGTTAGGAGTCAGTTACATTCAGTTCTAGCCCTCTAGATTCAGTTAAATAATGGTTTAATTAATTGCACACATGTGGGGCGCTTTTCTCACCTACCACAGTCAGTTAACCATTATTTAATACTAAATGTAACACTTGGTTGTGTTTTAGAACTCCGGTTATGATTTAGACAAGGACAGTTAACTACTGGGTCCTTCGATTGTGATTTAGAAAAGTCTTGGTTACCTACAATCAAGTAGAGTCTAATCAATTCGAACTTCCTCATGTGGATTCGAATTGCTTGTGGCTATTAAAGCCATTTTACATTATTGTAATTATCATCTGGATTACTTTTTTTGATTAATGAAAGCATTCACAGCTGCAAGCCTTTTGCACTATTTCATTCTTCAATGGCTGAGGGTGGTTTTATTTTTTAGATTATTACAGAGAATTTCACTCCTATAGTTGATCTCTTTTAGGGAAGAACTCAGTTATGTGTGTTGTTTGTATTTGGATTTTCCCTTTTCCAATGTTTCAATTGTTATCTTAGTCTCATCATTATCTCCTTTTACAAGTTAGATAAATTCCTTTGAAATATTTTCTTAAGTAGTTTTTTATTATTTAAAAGAAGACATTCATTCCAGGATCCATGAACCCAAAGTACTTTGAACATAAATAAGATCATCCAAAACAACAATTGCAATGCATTGTTATTACATATACATTAAATAGAATATGATAAGCTAAGTGATGCACGATTTATGGAAATGGTAACTAGTTTCTAAAATGAGAATGTTGTGAAAAGGGGAGCACTCGAAATTTTAAAATGTATTTGAAAAATACAAAAACACAAATTTAATATTTTTTAAATGCATAGTTTCTTGCAAATTATTAAAGTGCCAAAGAAATTTAGTGTCGTTTACGAAGGATTTTAAAGTTAATTCCTTGTTTTTTTCTTATCATTACTCATTTTGAGTCGATTGTGAGTCCCACATCTAAAGGAGTGATATTTTGGCTGAAATGCATGGGAAATATGGCCTTGTGTTTTGAAATCCAAAAAATTCCCTAAAATATTTTTGGACATTTTCTGCCATTTCAAAATGCAAATGTAAGGCGGGGGTGCAAAATTTCACTAATGAATTTGAACAAAATATCAACTCCACATATTCATTAGGGAATAATTCTATACACCAATGAATTTGAAAAAAATATCAACTCCATATATTCATTAGTGAATAAGTCTATACACCAATGATATGAACAACTTGTAACTAATACAACTATAACCTATCACCAACTCTAGAGAATTCAAATGAATCGAATTAGTTGTATTACTACATAACCCCATTAGAATTTGAGAGAAGTGTATAAATATTTCTTTTAATCATATAGAAAGAATTTTGATAACTCATTTGTTCATGTCTTTACAATACATTAGTGTACCAAATTTGAGAAGATGTGGAGGTAGAGGGATAATATGATGCTCTATTATGATTGTTTGACTTCCATTGTAATGGTTGTTTGTGTTGTCCATCCTTGTCAATGTGCTTGCTTCAAATTAACCTTAGGTGCACACTAGTGCGACTACCATGAATATGAGTTCCAAAGATGCCACAATAACACATGCTCATACTTAAACATCTTCTAGCATGAATTCCCTACAATTTGATTTAGCTATGAAATGTATCGATCCTTGACTTTGTTATAGATCAGATTTCTTCTTTTAAAACTTGGTGGATTGGACAATTTTCTTGCCAATTGAGGAAACTTTGTTTGCATTTTTAAAATTTTGTATTGGCTTTCTTTGTACATCTCTCCTCTCGATTGACACTCCATGTTTTTAGTTCTCTTTTTACTTCTGTTTTTTAGGTTGGATTCTTACCCTTTTTTTTAAGGAACCACCTTCGTGCTCCCACTTTGTAATGACATCATGGTACCACACAGTCCCATTGACCTACTTTTGTGGTCATTTCTTGGACATTAATACAATTATCATATATTATGTTATCTAAGATGTACCACATTTTTCCTTGAGGTGACCATGCTTTTCACTCCAATCTCATTATGTAGCTTGATGCCAACTTTAATGACAAACTCTTCAGTGGCAAGAACAATATATTCTTCATCATTGTGCAACAATGATATTCTCATAGGGATTCATGACATCAATGTTAATGATTGCAGAAACAACAATGATACTTCTTATGCTTTTCAATTCCATTTTCATTAAACTTCCAATCTATGGGTCTTCAAAGAATGCCATATTAATGCTCGATATGTTCTCATTGTTTGGAATTCTTTGTCAGCACTACTTCTTCATTTGACTTATGGAGAAAGAGGCATCACATGTTGCTTTGGAGTGTTCTTGTCAATCACATCCAAATATGGCAATACTACGATCTAACTTGAAACATGTTTGGACGAGGGTTTGTCTTGCTTTTTAGAGGTGCTTGGATTCCTTAACACTTCCACCAGTTTGCATGAACACAATTGTGGGTGCAGTTGATTCTTGGAGAGGAGGTTTCCACATCAACTATGATCCTTTCTCAAGTTACTAAACACTTTTTTTATGTTGTTCAGGAACTTACAAAGAAGGGTAATACCATGTTCTTTCTCCTTATGTCGGACAAATTTATGTTGTTTTTCTGCCAATGGCTGGTTGTTTTAAGGAATGCTATAGTAACTTATTGGTTGGCCCTCGTTGACATCGCCTGTTTTTTTGCATTAACTAATTGAGTTCTTGAGCATCCCCTCCACTTCATACTAATAGTGCAGTGATGATTTTGCTCAAGTCATCTTGAGTGTTTGAAACTTGCAACAACAAACCAAGGTGAAATGAGAAGAATGGGCATGCCTACAAGAAAACACACCTACTAGAAGGTTGTGATTTATGAAAGAAGCCTAGAAACAATAAAGAACCATAGTTTTCTCAACGTACAACACCATGTCTACACCAACTCAATTTTAGTTCCCCTTTTCAACCTTTTTTATCCTCCAACAAAAACCTATCGACATATTATTGCACCTTCTTCAAGAAATTGCTAGTTATAATAATGTTGAAGTCTTATTAAATTAATCATGCAATACCAATTTTGAAACAACCATGAAATGAATAAAATACTTGAACTTAATGGTTACTAAATTTATTGGCTATTGGTCTTATTTAATGCAATTGAATAGTTATTAATGTTATTTTGTCAAGTACGAAAAAGGTACATTTTGTAATTAATACTATAATTAACTAACACACAAGCTTTATCAATAATGTTCTAATTATTTAATGATGAGAGCCAAATAACTAAGTAATTTGTAATTAATATTCTATTAAACATTGATTTTATATTAATAAATTTTTGACCAAAATATTCATTTTCCATATACATTATAAACTTAAATTTATATTTTTTCATCATTTAATTTAATTATAATCATCATCCATTTAATTGGATGATACAATGGACTTCTTATTTTGTAATTATGATCTTATGTATTTGGTTGAAGCTTCGTTGTACATGCGCTTCACTAAGATGATGTATCATTTAGTCCAACAAGACGATTTGGCAAGTCTGGGGAACTCTGATTGTTAAAAACTAAAACTCTTAATATGATGAGTGTTATCTTTAAACACACCACTTATTTTTTTACCTTTAAATTGATTTGATAAAGACAAAAGCATTACTATATATTGTCTTTTCTCTAGCCCCAAGGGTTAGCTCAATTGGTAAGACGTGCACACACTCTCTCGGTACGGGGAGAGGTCACGGGTTCGAGCCTTGAGTCCTTTAGGGTTAGGCCATCTGTGAGGACGGCTGGCGGTTTACCACCTCTACCATCCACTAATGTGGGGAAGTATTGCTGGGTTTTCCGTAGAGATTTCCTCTGAAAAAAAAATATATTGGCTTTTCTCAATTATGTAGTTAGTAACATGGAAATCGAGTTAATAATGGAAAAAAATAAATAATAATAATAATTAATTACTTATTTATGTTAATTATTTGATTGTTGGTTATAAATGGTGCCATCTTTATTGGGAATGACATTAAATCATATATATATATATATATAAAAGATTGAAACTCAATACCAATCTAATAAGTGTTATTTACTTTTACTAAACCTAATTATATAAAACGTAACTTGTATTTCATATATAAAACATAATTTTTATTTCATTTACTACTTCAACCATCACTTTGTATTAATAAGAATTAGGTTATTATCATAACTAAATTTAAAACAAAACTTCATTATAAGTTTTTAAATGCTATACAATTAGTTTGACATTAAAAATAAGATTTAGCTATATTTATATTTTATATTATTAAATTAAAATATTATTTTGAAGAAGGTAAAGTTTAGTAATTGGTTTGCAAATTATAATATTAATTTATTTTAACAAATAAAAAATACATATATTATTACATTTATCAAACAAATAAATATTTTTTGTTATTTAATTAACAAAATTAAATTTTGAAACAGAAATATGCTATCCACTCAACATTCATTCACTTTTTGTATTTTTACTTATTTATGTTTTCGTTTATCTTTTCTAGCTATTTGACTATACAATAATTCTAATTTACTTTTAAATAAATAGAAACATTTAAAATGGAAGATGAATAAGCATATATGGTAGTAACTTTTTTTCTATTTTAAATTAGCTTAGTAAAATGAATCTAATTTACTTATAATAACTTTTCTTCCATTTCAAATTAGCTTAGTAAAATGAATCAAATTTACGTATAATATTATATTTTATTCATATGCTATGCAAATAAAAGATTGTTTTTTTCTTTCTCATTTTGTATGTATAATATTGAAGTAGATAGCAAATTAAAAAAATATTTTCATTAATAATAAAAATATTATCAATATTTGAAAATTTCAATTACATAATTTAAAATTTTAAAAATTGGAGGTCATGTTCTCAACCTCCATATCTACAAGCTTTTCAATAAGCGGTCAAGTAAAGGTTCCCTAAACTTTGAACTCAAAGCCTCATTATCCTTATTTTAAAAGTGGGGATACAAACAACTCCTCTAATTACCAGACAATTATGATTAGCCCTCTCTTAGCCAAGTTATACGGTGTTATTTTGGAAAAGAAGATCAACAATTGGCTTGAAAGTGAAGGTAAGCGGGCTAAAGGCCAAGCGGGTTTTAGAAGGAAACACTCTACAACAGACCATCTTGTTATGCTTACGATAATTGGGGAGGAGTGTCGTAATGATAAATCCAATCTCTTCCGTTGCTTCGTGGACTTTAGAAAGGATTTCGATACGGTACCTAGAAATAACCTATGGAATAGATTAGAAGAGCTAAAGGTTCCTTTCAAGCTGAGAGCCGCCGCAATAAGGTTATACGAGAATGTCATTGCTAAGTTTAAGACGAATGAGGGGTGGCTGAAAAATATTAATTGTAATCTCAAAGTTAAACAAGGTTTCCCCCCCTCCCCCACCCTTTTTGGCATTTACATAGATAAGCTAGAAGGTTGTTTAGAGGAAGCAAGCTGTGCTGGCATGATCTTAGCTGGAATAGTCATCATCCTTCTTCTCTATGCTGACAATATTGTTCTTTTGGCAATGTGTCCCTCTTATCTTGATAAGCAACTAAGGCTTCTTAAGGATTTTTGCTCTACCATGGGTATGACTGTTAACATTGACAAAACAAAAATTATTATTATCAAATCCCCCCCGACCCGTGCGTGAGGAAAACAATGCAAATTTCCAACCTGTGCGTGAGGAGAACCAGTCCCCGCCCTGTGTGTGAAGAGAGGATGAGCCAGACCATGGAGAATGGAATCGTCCATCGAAGAATGGAGTCATGGGAGAGTGGAGACTGGGAATGTTGCTTCTTTGCCCACGCGACATGAAGATGAAGAGTCTGCTGGTGGAGTGGGCACGTGGGCAAGGACTGACAGTCCTGCCACACCCACCACTACCCAGCAATAACTGCACCAACTAACATTAGGGGTTTAATGTGGTAGTTGGATGATAAGACAAGGAAAGGTGAGTAAGACAAAAAGGGTGGGTGAAAACCAAAAGGGTTTAACAGCTGACACATGGTTTTTACCACCATAGGCTCAAAGCTCAATAATTCCCCCCCTTATCCTTAGGAAAATCATGCCCTTTTCATTATCGTTGCACCGTCGTAGCTGGTTGTAGGTTCATTTTAAATTAAAGTGCATATTTACATGATGCCAAAACTATAATGTGCTGGATAGCACCATATACCATCGAAAATGATCCCAATTGCTGAAACATAACACAACCAAATCGATGGTGGGGCTTTTTCCTTAGCTCCACACCACAATTAATTACAATATATACATCATGTACCTTTTAATGCAAACGAGGTCAAAACCGAGGTATTACACCCTCTCTCACCTATTTCGACCTCCTTTATGTTTTGTAACCCCCTTTGTGCATTAGTGTGCCTCCATGTGCTCTTCATGGATTTACTCAGTTTTGGGTAACTCCTCCTCGTGGTGCTAATTCGGGAAAGGCAATCTTTTCACTAAAACACCACTCCACTAATTCAAGTTAATTCTCCATGATGAAGTTTAAACCTTACTTATCTCTAATTTGGGTTGATCCATTTGGTTTAGAATGGTCCTCCTTATGCTATAAATCCACATGCCATCTCCTTGTTGAAGTTAATCTTGAGCTTTAGACCATGTGATTTATGCTATCTACCTATGTTGTGAAGTTTAATATTATTGGGAGTGTGTTGAGACTTAGAGGGAGTCTATTTTTTCCCTTTGCTTCCATTATATCACTCTACTAGTCCAGCTTCTCACACAAGAAGCCAGGAAATGGGAATGGTGAGCTAGGTCACATCCCATAGGCAGTGGAGATGGGTAGGAAAGTAGTAGTAGGAAGCATTGTGTCTCTCAAAAGAGGTAGTTTCAAGAGTAGTGAGACTAAGTGAGAATATACCTGTGGATCCATGGTATTAGCTTGGGGGTGACCTGTTCAAGTGAGGAAGGCTTGACAGTGTCTATGGCTAGGAGGAAATTTGTCCTGCTGTAGCCGGTTGCTTATATGATGAGATAAGTATTTCTCTTATGTTTTGTTTTCATTACATTATTTTATTTGGTATATGTGCAATGATGGTTGATTGGTTGTTTGAGTGTTCATGTATTGAATATCAAGATCTACATGGAGGAAGGATGAATCTCATGGAATTTAGTTTCTATTCTTGTTACCTTCTTTCTATTCTTCTTCTTCATAACCAAAAATTGTAATTTTGGCTCTATTTTATTGAGAGAGGTGCAGCCATGTGATATGGTTCAACCATCTACGCTTATTTATGGATTTTTAAACCTATTCCATTGCGTTTGGAGCAGTGTTTCCAGTAAACAACACCTTTCGTTTCATTGAAAAAGCTTTTCGGATGACCAAGATATGTTTGTTTTGGTCCGATAGCTTTCCAGTGTCGAGATGAACGCACCTGTCATTTTATTGTAAATAATTTGGTTGCATAATTGTTCTTAGTTGCATATCTAAGGATGAGAGAGGTATTATATATGTAAAAGTAATCGATGGCTAGAGGGTGGAAGCCATACAATCTGATTTTTATTAGTGAGAGATGACTGTAGGGGACAGTCATCGGGAGCCGATTTTGAGGGTTGTAGTTACAGCCGGTGTTCTTGTTTGCTATGGTTTCAGCATGGTTGTAGATTGCAGTCTATGTATGCTCCATGATATGTGGTTTTCCTTACTTTTTATTGTCACTAACAACACACACATAATAACACCGAAAAAGTAGATTAATTTTCAAATAATCAATGACATCAATACTTGGTTATTTCTAAACTATGCTATCAAACAAACCCAAAATACATAAATTAGTTATTCACAACGAATATGATGTTTAGCATGTATTATTGTTGTTCTTGTTTCAATTATGACCTTTAGCTTTCAGTTTGGAAATTATTAATCGATTGTCACAATTAATTATTTAATTAAGTGGTGTAATTGAATAATTAAGTGTCGCAAACTTTAGTTATAATTGAATCTCTAGAATCTAATTTATTTGGGTGAATGGTTAGTCAGATCAAAAGTAATTTATCTATATCCATTGTTCTTAAACCTTAGTTAGTCTTAATTTATCACATTTGGGCTTATCTCAAGGTTCGGGGACACCACACCCAACAAGCCGTAAGGTGTTGGTGGTAGGAGGAGATGGATTTACGAGTTCTAGTTAAACATTGTTTTATTGTTTATGGGTATATCTATTCCTATGGGATTCGAACTCGGTTTTGGATGAATTTATAGGTTAGAGTTTTATTACAATGGAACAATTCCTATTTCTTGTTTTAGCTGAGAGTAGGTTTCTATCTGGAAACCAAATAAATTATTACTTAATTATTATTGTAAATTGAACACTGGTTTATTAAAAATATTTTTAAGGCCGAAGGACCGTTTCTACTTTAGAACTGGTTTGAGTAAAATGGATTAGTTATCAGTTACAGTCGTGAGGCCATTACTCTATTTTGATTAGTCTAAGATGGTGAGGCCAAAATAATAATAGTTATGTTTGGATTTGTAAAATATTGAAACAAAGGTTGAACAGTATGGTTTTATTTTGGTTTTGATTTAAAATTCATTATTGATTTTCTTTGTAAAACCCTAGTAGTATAGATATACTCTCTGATACAGGATTTGCATCTTCGATATAATGAGATTAGCTTTTGGTTAGGATTTTTAATACATAATTACATAAGGTATACTAATCATGTACTTTGTAAAATTATTTAACTGCTGTTTAAAATATTATAAAGTATAATTACGTAGAAAATCCCTTTTAATAGAACCCTGTCGAAATATGAAGGGTTGTAATGAGGTTCTATAGTAATTAGAAATTAGATTTATAAACCCTAGTTTTGGTTTTACTGATAAGAAAGTATAATTATATCATACATGTCTAAGTAAATCTTAGGTACACTAAGTGATAAGAGGGAGATTCAAATTCTAGTTTAGAACTTGGAAATTCTAATTAAAATAATGTAATGCAACTAATATTAGCTAAAGGAGAGATGCCTTGTCCATAAATGACTAATCATTATAATCTACATCTATAATGATGGATTTCACAATTATTAGAGTAATATACATCAGAAAAAACTATTTATAATATCATAAGGAAATAACTACAACTTTTCATTTTCAGACAGATACCATATAAAACAGTTAGATTCTGTAAACGTTACACATTTTACATAAACAAAATACAGATATAAAACAAAATCACAGATAAACAACAAACAATTTAGAACCTAGATAATTTGCAGAAGGGGGAGAAACAACCAAAGGAGACCGTTCCACCCAACCGTCTCCTGAAGCAGCCAAACGTTACTTGTTTAGGACCCCCGAGCCTGTTCTCAAAACCATTAGGATGAAGAGACTCTGTAACAGTACACACATAACTTTCTAAAACTTAACACTCAATAGCAGGCTTAACTTAGCAATTCCACTTTAGCTATCCCCTCATCCAATTCCCTGTGTGCTTAACTTTTCATTTTGTAGCAATCACAAGGTTCATTCACTTGGAATAAAATGTAGTGAGCCTCCTACTCAATTCGATGATATTTATAAGATTTCCTAGGTATTTAGGTCAGTTTTGAAATTAAATGAGCCACCTGCTCAGTTCCCCTTCTTAGGGAAAATGACCACAATTTTAGGTATTTTGCTTCCTCCAACTAGAAAGTGAAATGCCAATGTTGCCACTTGTCTCTCAGCCTTCTACAACTGCTCATTCCTCCTAGTGGGGCAACGAACACTCTTTCAACAATCTCCTTTGGATAGGTGTCTCTTCTATTTAGTTATTAAAATAAATAAATATTCAATTACAGCCATCATTGACCAACTTGGTCAGAAAAAAATTACAATGAGTTTAACATAATGTTTTCTCAAATAATTAAAATTATTAATTTTTTTAGTTCTAGGTGTGTTACAAACACCCCCCCTTAAGTTCAACATCATCCTCGATGTTGCTTAAGCTTATTCAAGTCTTCCTAGAACAGAGCTGGATATGCGTCCCGCATATGACTCTCCAATTCCTAGGTTGCTTCATCTGGACTGAGGTGTTTCCATTGCACCTTTAACTATCCAATGGTGCGATTCCAGAGAAACATTTCCCTCTTGTCGAGAATACAGTCCGGTTCCACCTGAAAATATCCTTCAGGTTCTACCTGAATAACATTCCAATCAACCACATGAGTAGCATCGTGTACATACTTTTTGAATATGGAAATATGAAAGACATTACGTATTTTAAGATTAGGTGGCAAAGCTAACTGATATGCCACTGGGACAACTCTTGCCAATATTTTGAACGGTTTACAATACATGGGTGCTAAGTTAGCACAACTCCCAAAGTTAAAGGAGCTCTTTCAGGGTTTCACCTTAACAAATACATGCTCACCCACTTGGAAATATTTCTCAGTTCTTTTAAGGTCTGCATGACTCTTTTGTCTGTCCTGAGTAGTTTTCAAATTGCTTTATACCTGTTTCACTGTTAGTTTCAGTTCTTTTAACAAGTCAGGTCCTAACATCAATATGTCTACTAGATTACTCCATGTAATTGGAGTGTCACATTTCCTACCATATAATATTTCAAAAGGACTAAGTTTAGCTGAAGCTCGATAATGATTATTATACGCAAATTCACTAAGTGTAAATAATCTTCCCATTTCTTGGGATAGTCTCTAACATACATGCATAACATGTCTTCTAGAACTTGATGGACTCTTTCTGTTTGTCCATCTGTTTGCATATGATAAGTAGTACTAAAATTCAATTTAGTATCTAGTCCTTTAAATAATTACATCCAAAAATTATCAGTAAACTTAGGATCTTTGTTAGAAATTATTACCTTCGGAATTCCGTGCAACCGAAAAAATTCTTTTATAAATATATCAACAATGTTAGCAACCTTATGAGTTATTTTAATCGGTATAAAATGTGTTGCTTTGCTTAGTTTGTCTACTAATACCATTATTAAATCATTCTGTTTCTAATTTTTGGGCAAACCAGTTATAAAATCAAAACTGATGAATTCTCATTTCTAATTTGGAATTGGTAATGGTTGCAAAAGACCTGGTGGGTGTTGATGCTCAGCTTTAACTTGCTGTTATTCTATACACCTAGCTATATATTCAGCAACTTCGTTCTTCATGTTAGGCCAAAAGTACTCTTTTCTCAACATTGTTATCATTTTTTGATACCCCGGATGTTTGGAATAAGGACTTTTATGTACTTCATTTAAAATCAGTAGTTTAATTTCTGGTATGTTAGGCACATAAAGTCTGTTTTTATACAACCATTAAGCCCTTTTCATTTAAAATGTAATCTATTTTTACATTTTCAGATGCATTTTGTGCTACCTTTTCTCTTTGATTTTGGTATTGTGTGTCTAGTTTGATCCCTTCTTCCAATTTATCATCTAATTCTATTTTATAACTGCTAATGACAGCTATAAATTTTTTTATTTCTTTTCTACTTAAGGCATCAACCACTTTATTTTCCTTTCCTTTGATGTGTTTGATTTCAAAATCATATTCGCCAAGTAAAGCTAACCATCTAACTTGCCTTGTGTTTCAGATTTTGTTGATTGAACACATACTTCAAACTTGTGTTATTAGACATTAACAAGAATCTTTTACCCATTAGATGACGGCGCCACATTTTTAGAGCATGAATTATGGAAGCCGGCTCTAAGTCATAATTTGCATAATTATTTTCATGTGGTTTTAGCTTCCTTGATTCATAAGCAACTATGTGACCTTCTTGTGTTAATACTCCACCCAAACCTTCATTGCATGCATAAGTGCATGCGATAAAATCCTTGTTTGGATCTGCTATTTTTAGTATAGGTGTAGTAGTTAACAATTATTTTAATTTATTAAAACTTCCTTCACACTTTTGATCCCAAACAAATCTCTTTCCCTTTTTATGTAATGATATGGGATTCGTGATCTTCGAGAATCCTTCTATAAATTTCCTGTAATAACCCATTATTCCCATGAATGATCATACATCAGGTACATCTTTGGGAACATGCCAATCAATTATTGCTTGTATCTTACCCGGGTCTATTGATATCCCTTCCTCGTATCTCAAGTGCCCTAGATATTGTATCTTATCTTTATAAAATTCACATTTACTAAACTTAGCATACAGTTTATGTTCTCTTAGAACCTGTAGTATTATTTGCAAGTGTTCATTATTTTCTTCTTTCGTTTTCGAATAAATTAATATGTCATCTATGAAGACAACTACAAATTTATCTAAGTATCTGCTTAATACATTGTTCATTAAACACATAAAAGTTGTCGTAGTGTTTGTTATCCCAAAGGGCATAACCGCAAACTCATAGTGTCTGTATCGGGTTCTGAAAGCAGTTTTAAAAAATCTTCATTTTAATTCCAACTTGATGATATCCATATCTCAAGTCTATTTTTGAAAAAATCATCGCTCTGTGTATATGATCAAACAAATCATCGATGCGGGGTAGAGGATATTTATTTTTAATTTTCATTTTGTTTAGTTGACGGTAATCTATACATAGAGGTAATGTACCGTCGTTTTTTTTAACGAATAAGACAGGTACTCCCCAAGGGGATACACTTGGTCTTACATAATATTTTTCTATCAGTTCTTGTAATTGTAATTTTAATTCATTAAGTTCTAAAATATTCATTCGATAAGGAGATTTTGAATTAGGTACAGCTCCTGGTACTAATTCAATCGTAAAATCTAGATCTCTCTTTGGAGGTAATCCTGGAATTTCTTCTGGGAAAACATCTGAGAAATCTTGTAAGATTTGAATATCATCGAATTTAAGCTTATCTTCTTTATCCATATGTTTTTTATTTATTATACGTACACCAAATAGTTTACAACCCTTACTTACATCCTTTTTCATCTGTAAGACTGAGATTTGTCTAACATAAACTTTCCTAGGTATTCCTTTGACTGTATTTTTTTCTCCTTTATCATTTAAACAAGTAAATGTTTTCTGAAAACAATCTAAAACTACTTGATGTCTTTCCAGCCAATCCATACCTATTAAAACATCATAATATCATAACGGTAATACATTTAACTTTACTTGAGTTTTGAACTGACTCATAAACAAATCACAGTTTTCAACATAATTAACTACTTTCCTTTTAGTCCCTGTAGCTAACTGGACTAGCCAAGTCTTTTCAATTTTTTTCAAAGATAATTTTTATTTTTCCACTATGTTAGGTGACACGTAGCTTAAACTAGCACCTGGGTCAATCTTATTGGAAACAGACTGGATTTGTATCATACCTTGTACTTCCACCATGGAGGTTTGATGATCAGCCTATCGATTTACCAAGGCTACATTTATTCTAGGCATTTCATTTGCTACATCCCCGACTGTTTCCACTTATTGAATGGTATGCACGTTGTTGTAGTTCCTCCTTCTGTTCGGACAGTCCTTTGCATAGTGAGTTCCTTGACATTCCCAACACTTTACAGGTTCCTTATGTTCATTATTTTTAACATAATTATTGGCCATGTCTCTGCCTTTTGGTGCTGTAATGTTTTGGTGTGTTTTACCCTTAAAATATGTTCCTTGATAATTATTCTTAGAGAAATTCTGAGAGTTATTTCCGAAACTTTTATTAGGATTAAAACCTTTTCTCTTATGGTTAGAATTATTAGCTCTCTTATTCTTCCAGTTAGGTATACTTTCTATCTTTTTACTTTGTTCATAGCAGAAGTTGGCTTTTCTCATAGCCTCTTCAAGGGTTTTTGGATTATCAATTTCAATTCCATCCTTGAAGCTAGTAGGAAAACAACTTAAAAACCTCTATTTTTAGGCTTTTCATCAATTATATATGGTACATATCTTAGTAAACTTAGAAATTTACTACTTAACTCTTCCATTGACATTGAACCTAGTTTTAGTTCATAAAACTCTTTAGGTCTTTCTTCATAATACTGTTCATATAAGAATTTCATTTTAAAGTAATTTTTAAAGACTCTCTAGGTTAAATACTTTTCCTTAAGGTTTTTGACTCTTTTTATGTCCTGCCACCAAATGTCAGCTTTTTCGGTTAGATTGTAGATATCCATACGGGATTTCATTTGGGATTTCAGTGTATTGGAGTAGTTATAAATCTGAAAGTACTTTTTCATCCCCGATAACCAAGCCTTAGCTTCTTCCCCCTTTTCCACTTCCCCGTTAAACATGGGAGGTTTTATCTTTTTAATTTTTCTTAAGATTTCTTCATAAGGTTTATACTTCCTTTTTCTAGGACTACAGTTACTTTCACTACTTTCACTTGTGTATTTATACCTTGTCTATGTAACCTTGATTTAACTCATGAAGAAGATTCACTATCAGAAACTTTTAGTTTCTTACCCTTGTGTTTTTATGATATTGTTTCAGAATCAGTTTCATACGCATTTCTTTTATCTTTACCTATGTTGTGTTTTTTGTCTAGTAAAATCTGATTTAGTTCCAAAATTCTTTCATTATCTAATTTCACAGTTTGTAGTTCATCCTTTAATTCTTTCACTTTTTGAAGTAACTATGAGGGTTGATTATTTAATTCCACATAAATGTTATCTGGATTATTGTGATGGGATCCATTTTCAACAAATGCTTCAACACCTTCTATTTTTTCTGCAAAACACAATTTTATATTTTTGTACATAAATAGTTTTAAATTATGACCAGTAATTTTGTTTTCCTATTTGCATGCGAGTGAGCCAATCAGGAATAGTGTTTGGAACTCGCTCTGATACCGCATGTAACATCTCCAAATGTTGTAAAAATAAAAAATTAATAAATGAACTATTTGCAAAATAAAGGTTAAACCGGCCCTTACATTTGCTTTAAGTTGGGATTCATATAAAAGACACAGTTATGACAACCATACGATGGGACTTATGTTTCACTGCAACCAAGGGATGACGCAAATCAAAATATATTTACAAGGAATTTGTAGTCTC
The DNA here is from genome assembly GCA_001517045.1 of Pseudotsuga menziesii. Taxonomy (NCBI): domain Eukaryota; kingdom Viridiplantae; phylum Streptophyta; class Pinopsida; order Pinales; family Pinaceae; genus Pseudotsuga; species Pseudotsuga menziesii. The sequence goes on along the minus strand of LPNX010503539.1, from coordinate 36,591 downwards.
TTATATTTGACACAAATGTCTCTTTATGTTAATTTATGCTGTGACTTAAAACAATGGCGACACTACTTTATTTCTATGAAAGAATGTCACTTTTATTTCTGTCATTTTAAAGTCGTTGTGTTAGTTGTTTATATTCTTCATAAGATGTTTGTTTTTCCCTACTTAGATGCTAAGGGAAAAGAGATACGTGTCCTACTTACCTCATATAGCTAATGCACTCTTATGATGCTAAGGGAAAAGAGATACGTGTCCTACTTACCTCATATAGCTAATGCACTCTTATGAAACTTCTTGTAGGTGAACGCGACAAGGCTTAAGCCTCTTAGCTAAAAACTGCAAGGTCCTAACTAGGATATACCACACATCCTAAGTAAAGGCCTTAAAAAAAGATAAAAGGGATACGAACTATCCTTACCATAAGAAAAAAAAATGCAAGGAAAACATTATTGCGACGAAGGGTAGCCAAGGTTCGAAAATAATTAAAAATTGATTTGATGTTTTGGTTTGCGGATTAATGGCTACAATACATAGGCCATGTTTAGGCTTTGAATGCACCAGTTGGTGGGCATGTAGTCACATTGCAAAACCCTAAGGGTTTAATTTCTCCTAGATTTTCATTAATGGTCCATTTCTTCGTTATTTTATTGTTTTTTTTAAACTGTGGAGAAAACAGAGGGGAGGAGAACCGAGCCTTCGACCTCCAGGATATTGGATTCACCCTCTAATGTGCAATATTGCATTCAAATTACTGTGAGGAAGTTGGATCGTGGCCTACACCTTCATTTTATCTCTACAAAACTTGGTGGTTGGGTTGTTTTCTCTGTTAGTGTGTTTCTCAAAGGTGGAAACAAAACTTTTACTGCTTGCTCATTCTATTGCAAGGTAAGTTTCTTCCTTTGGTTTTTATTTTACTGTTCTTTGCTATGTTGAAAATAATATAGCTTCAAAGTTTGACCTCAGTGGGTTTAATGTGCAGGAGGTTTGGCTTTGGACTACTACATTGGGTTTTTTAATGGTCTTTGCACTAAATGGCGTTTTGGTCCTCGTAAGACCCATCCCTTGTTTCACCGTGGATATGAGGCTTGTGGGACTTGTGGCTTAACCACGTTCTCTTCTCTTGGATTGTTCCTATGATTTTCATGTCGTTATATCCATGGTAACTTGGTTTTGCATTGTTGTAATTAAAAGTGGGTTTTAAAAGGAGAAATCCTCCTCGACTATAATTGTTGGAGAACTGTAATGTACTCATTTAGCTTGCTGTGGTTTTTAGAGAACTTGTGGAGTGTTTGATCAGTCCTTTCGGCTATCGCTCCAAGACTTGTAGAGTTTTTGTTTTAAAATAAAATATAGTCCCGTAAAGGTATTGATAACGTGTTTTTATAGTCGATTTGTTTTTTGTATCAGTAGTATGGATGTTGCCATGGTTAACACTTTGTAGTTTATTATTCGCATCCTCTATTAAGGCCGTGAGGCCCTTTGTGAATTATGCAGTAGATAAATAAATATATTGTTAAGGCCGAGAGGCCGATGTTCAGTTTTCATTTTAGTTATTTTTCTTAGAGCCATGCCCTATTAAGGAAATAGGGGAAAATATTTCCCAACGAGCCATAAGGAGTTGGTGATAGAAGCAAATGGATTTACGAGTTCTAGTGAAAAATTGTTTAACTATTTATGGGTATAACTACTCCTATGGGATTTGAACTCGGTTTTGGATGAATTTATGAGTTAGAGTTTTATTAGAATGGAACAATTCATATTTCTTGTTTTAGGTGAGAGCGGGTTTCTATGTGGAAACCAAATAAATTATTACTTAATTATTATTGTAAATTGAACACTGGTTCATTGAAAATCTTTTTAAAGTTAAAGGGACATTTCTACTTCAGTACTGGGTTTGAGTAATAATGGATTAGTTAAGAGTTACGACCGTGAGGCCATTACTCTGTTTTGATTTTTCTAATATGGGGTAGTGAGGCCAAAATAATAATAGTTCTATTAGGATTTATAAAATATTGAACAAATGTTGAATAGTATTGTTATAGCTGATTTTACCACTCCAGGTAAATCACACTGTGTATGGCCTTCCCCTATCCCGCTGCAGAATCCTTAGACCCCATGGACCATTTTTTGTCCTTTGATGTTTCCTTGATCATCCCTAAAAACATGTGAAAAATTATATACGCGACTTTGAATCCCTTAATCGCGTATATATGCGGGTTTGACCACTAAAACCGCGTACATCGGGATGTGTACAAAAATCCAAATCCTTTTGGAGTTTTCCTTGACATTGATCCGACTCACTTGACTCCTGGCCTTCCTTATGCCTTGAGATCGCTCAGATTCAACCTTTCATTACCCCTTTGAAAATCTATATAAGGAACTCTATGGTACATTGAAGGCATATGAGAGAATTGAGAGCAAAGAAACTATAGTCCATTGTTGTCGGAACTTATGCTTGAGTCTGCATCCCTTTGTCTCTTGGAGCACTAGTGTGTTCTTCCCAAGCTTTCATTTTCCTTGTGAGCTTGCTATCGAGAGATGGAGGATTGAGGTGGTGGAGGCCCAAGTGGGGGATTCAGTTTCTCTGGTTTGCAGACGTGCCGTCAGAGGTTGTATCTATTGTAATCTCTGATTTATATTAATAGAAATATCTTTTCCTGTCCAATAATGTGTGTTTGAATGGATATATTATCCATGGGAGTATTTCAAATGCTTATACATTGTTGATTATATATGCTAGAATAGATCTAACACCATGATATATAGTATGCTTGTCTTGTTTACTTGTTGTTTAGGAAGTAATTTATCAATTCAAGCCGAAGTTGGAAAGCTCAATGGGGATCTACTTCAACCGTCTGGAATAAGGTACGAGGTCTGATCCTTTAGTGTTAGACATTTACTTTCTATTGCATATTGGAAAAGATTGATTTCTGGAGTCAAGCTGTTTGTTGTGGTACCCCAATCCATAGGAATTTCTCTCCGTAACAAGTATGGTTTTAGTTTGGTTTTGATTTAAAATTCATTAATGATTTTCTTTGTAAAACCCTAGTAGTATATATATACTCTCTGATGCAGGATTTGCATCTTTGATATAATGAGATTAACTTTTGGTTAGGATTTTTAATATATAATTACATAAGGTATACTAATCCTGTACTTTGTAAAATTGTTTAACTGCTCTTTAAAATATTATAAAGTATAATTACGTAGAAGATCCCTTTTAATAGAACCGTGTCGAAATCTGAAGGGTTGTAATGAGGTTCTATAGTACTTTAGAAATTAGATTTATAAACCCTAGTTCTGGTTATTACTGTTAAGAAAACATAATTATATAATACATGCCTAAGTAAATCTTAGGTACACTAAGGGATAAGAGGGAGATTTGAATTCTAGTTTGGAACTTAGTAATTCTAATTATAATAATGGAATGCAACTAATACTAGTTGAAGGAGAGATTCCTTGTCCATAAATCACTGATCATTATAATCTACATCTATAATGATGGATTTCGCAATTATTAGAGTAATATACATCAGAAAAAATATTTATAATATCATAAGGAAATAATTATAGCTTTTCCTTTTCAGATAGATACCATATAAAACAATTCTCATTAAAACTATGTAAATGTTACACATTCTGCATAAACAAAATACAGATATAAAATAAAATCATAGATAAACAGCAAACAATTTCGAACCTGGATAATTTGCAGAAGGGGGAAAAACACCCAAAGGAGACCGTTCCACCCAATCATCTCCTAAACTAACCAAGATTACTTGCTTAGGACCCCCGAGCCTGTTCACCGAACCACTAGGATGAAGAGACTGTGTAACAGTACACACAGAATTTTCTAAATCTTAGCACTCTATAGCAGACTTATCTCAACAATTCCACTTTCGCTATCCTCTCATCGAATTCCTAGTGTACTTGAATTTTCAGTTTGCAGTAGTCACAAGGTTCATTCACTTGAAATAGAATGTAGTGAGCCTCCTTATCAATTCAATGGTATTTATAAGATTTCATAGGTCTTTGGGTCAGTTTTGAAATTAAATGAGCCACCTGCTGCAGTTCCCCTTCTCAGGGAAAATGACCACAATTTTAGGGATTTTTCTTCTTGCAACAGCTAGAAAGTGAAATGCCAGTGCTGCCACTTATCAATCAGCCTTCTACAGCTGCTCATTCCTCCTAGTGGGCCAGTGAACACTCTTTCAACAGTATCCTTTGGATAGGTGTCTCTTCTATTTAATTATTAAAATAAATAAATATTCAATTACAGTCATCCTTGACCAACTTGGTCATAAAAACTTTACAATAATTTTAACATAATGTTTTCTCAAATAAATAATTTTTTTTTAGTTCTAGGTGGGTTACATTATGTCAATTGTCCCCATCAGTTCATGAATACCATGAGTGTTATAATCTATCATTGATTCATGGCATAGCATCTAGTTTTTCATATACTTTGCATCTTCTACTGCGACCCAATTTTTGTTGACACATGTGCCAACCATTTTGTAAATCCAACGCATACCATTTTTCATTTCAGATAGTGTTGCTTTTATCTCCTCGATATCCTTTGAAGTTGCCATAGGAACTTGAGCATGAATGGGAGGGAAGTTATATAGAGAATGGAGTCCTCCGTTGTGGAAATTATCAGAGGGAATTTTGTGCAGGTCTTCTGAAATCCAAGGGACACCAATGGAGGCACTGGAAAAAAAATACGCCAAGTCACGCTTTACTTGCAAGCTTAACAATTCTGCAAACAGAATAGAATTTATTTCTCCAAAGAAATGGAACCATGAGAATGCGGTCGTCTGGAAGTATCTGGTTCACAAAGGAAGACAGGAGGTGGGGAAGAGGAGTTCATCATTATAGCGAGATCCAATAAGTGTGCCAATGATCCATCATAAACTTCGAAAGGCGAGAAGAAAGGACTATGCAATAAATTCATCATATGGCTAAGAACGCCACAAGCCCAAATTTGTCGTGTCAAGGGATGCGTGTTGGACATGCGGTTAGGCAGGGTGACGAGGGTGAGAATATGTAGATACCATGACATACACCCACATGAAATGAGAGAGCTAAGGGACATGATTATGGTAGTGATGACCTTTAATGGAAACTATTCCCAAATTATTTTTTACACCTTGATTAGCCAGCTTATCCGCAACAGAATTATTTCTTCAAGTATGTGATAATACGTGGCATGAAGAGTTGGGTTATTGCAACTTATGCAATCATATAGTCTTTTACAGTTAGCTGCTCCATATTCATAGCATTTTCTCATTTTTTGGATAACTTCTTTTGAGTCTCCAAAGACAATAATTTTATTGATATTGTTTTATCTAGCTAATTCCAAGCCAAGATATAACGAAATCCATTCTGCTTCACTTTTGGACGTTTGTCCAATCCCCCAGGAAAAAGAAGTGATTGTATTTCCTCGATAAAAAAGGGAGTGTGGCAGAATTTTTTTTCTTCCATTGAAGAAATTATTCTTTTTCTTTTCTTATCACCCTATGTGGGGTGACTCGGTTGGTTTGAGGGGAGCTATGGTTGCTAAGATCTCTACATAAATTAACTTTCATAGGATTAAGTTTCTCTGACACAGTAAATGAAACCTGCTTTGAAGCCATCTTTTCATAGATCATGTTGTTTATTTTGATAACTACTCTCCGAGGTTCAATTTTCTTTCGATCAAAGATAACTCTATTTCTGGCGAGCCAGATTTTCAAAAAAAAATTAAAATTGAGCTCATAGGAATCTATGAACCAAGGAAAAACTCACAAGAATATTACATAAGAAATTTTACTCAAAATATGATATGAAACAATGAAATAATGATTTGCAGCTGCAAATGCTTTCATTAATCAAAAGTAAAAATGGATCATTAATCCAATGTAATACACTGGTATTAATAACCAGTCAATTCGAATACATCAGAGAGAAATTCGAATTGATTGACTCAACCTAACTAAATGGACAACTGGACATGTCGAAATCACTATCGGAGCCTAACTAATTCGCTCCAATTTTCTAAATAAGTGCCTCACTCAATTAGAATCAGTTAACTAGTCTAACTGAATGTGGTAGTTGAGGAAAGGAGCCTTCCCACATGCAGTTAATCAATGACTGGTGCTAAATGAATATAAGTGGATGTAACTGACTCCTAACTAGGCTTGACTAGTCACAAACTGAACTCAACTGAAGGAGGTTGGTTTCAACACTTCCAGTGGCTCCTAAATTATAGGGATTGGTCTAGGGGGCACCTAAACTGATGCATGCCAGTGCAGTCAGTGGAATTTAGCCTCAACTAGTGTTCCCCACACTCTAGTAACTAGTACATGTGTCCCAATTAGGCCATGTGGGTCCAATGGTGCTAGTGACTAAATAAAGACTGAAAAGACTCCTAATTTAGACATAATTGACCAAATTGGACAAGGGAGGATTATAATCCTAACACCCTCCTAAATTCTAACTTCGAATTTTTTTTGGCCCTAGTAACTAATACCATAGTTCACCCATTACAAGTAAAAGAAAAAAGTAACTACTTAATACAAACAAAGAAACAGGGAAAAAACCACATGGGAAACCCCCCCCCCCCCCTCAAACTTAGCAGGTAGAATTAGAATTCAAGTTAAAAAAACTTGAGAAAATGTTGATGCAACCTTCATCTCTGTGGTGTAGCAAAGCAACATGCATAATTTTCCGTGCACAGGTATCCTGGGGCCTGGCATGTAGACTTCTCCATATTGTCCCAAAATGATGATGGAAGGAAGGAGGAATGTAACCTTTGACTCTTTTTGGATGAAGAGGTGGATGATCCACTCTGTTCTTTTGAGAGCAGTGTAGCTGATCAGGCCTTTCCATGTAGCATCTCACAAGAAGTTTGTTTCATATTTCTGAATGAGGTGAGCTTGCATGACATAGCGCAAGGTTCTCTTTCTGAAACTGATCTCTTGTCCTTTGTGTGTCAAATGGATTTTCAGTCATCTTCCTAGCTGCCCCAATAGCCATTTGTGCCCATTTGGGATTAGGATTGGGAGTAGGGGATGGATTTGGATCTAAATCACCTTGAATATCAATCTCATAAACTGTTACAATTGATTCTGCTTCTGATTCTGAAATACTAGAGGAAACTGCAAAAGGAGTAGATATAATGTTTTTACCTTGCCTTTGAAGTGGCAACTGAGAGTGCACTGGATATGAAAATGGCAGGAAGTGTGAGAATTCATATTCCTTAGAGGAATGATTTTCAACACCCTTCTCTATGATGTTCCCAGTAGAGATATCTGTGATATCCACCGAGTCAAGACCAAATATCACTTGCTTTGGAGGGCCAGTGTGAGTCATCTTGTATACATATAACAAATTTGCAGCTAAGGAGGGCACATAAAGTACATCTTTGAACTTTCCATGTTTAAAATTAATGGAACCCTTCCCTTTGGCTCGAATTTTACTGTCATCACCTATGTGAATTCTAGGGCCATCAGTAGACTGTAAAGAAGAGAATGATTCTCTGGATGCAACCATATGATTGGAAGCTCCTGAATCAATAAGGAAGGCATGTGTTTTTGAACAACTAGCCTTCAATTCATGGAATATCTCATCACGTTATTCAGTTTCTTCTCTATGGTCAGCCTTCCTTGTGTCAACAGGTACAGTAATGTTATTTTTCTCTAGAAGAAGATCCATTTCATTAATTTTTCTTCTCATATAGGAGCTTTCTGGATGAAATCCCCTTCCACAGTAAGAACAAAGGATCTTTCCTTTGACATTATTCTTGATTCTCCTTGAAACATAGGGCTCATTTGACTGATCCTTCTCCAGAGGAGACCGATTCTTTTGCTTCACCTTACCATTCGTAGATTTGGGTCCTCCAGCAACCAATTCTTGATATTTGGAAGATCTGATGATCCCCATTTGGACCAGCTTGTCATGCTCATTGGTGAGAGACTCAATGAAGGCATTGAGAGTTGACATCTTCCAATTTGGTGTTGTGAGCTTCCCAGTATGAAAGGTTGATACAAATACTGAGTAGTCTGTGCCAAATTTTGAGAGGATGGAAAGGATGAGTTGATCATCCTTCTTCTCAACTTCACATAGCTTCAACTGGATCACCAGGTGCTTGAATTTGGTGAAGAAATCATTTAGAGTTTCAAAGTTGCCTGGGTGAAGAGAAATCAACTCATTCTTTAGATGATAGATCCTTGGGTCATCTTTCTTATCAAACAGGGAAGCAAGTTGATCCCAAATTTCCTTAGGAGTCTTCAATCCAATGATGTGGAAGAGAAGATCCTTAGAAATCGAAAGGCACAGAAATCCAAAAGCTTCATCAAGCTTATTCCAGTATTTTTCTTTTTCAACATAATGATCAACTCTACTTCCATGTCCATTATGACTCTATGGAGTCCTTTGGAGTGAAGCTGAATCTAAAAGTTCTCCTTCCACTGATGGTAGTTGAAAGGAGTGAGAGGATCCACAGAAGGGGCCATTATGCTACTGTAGCGAATGCAGTGAAGGAGACTGAAAAAACTGTAAATCATACAAACATAGAAACAAAGTAAGGTTGACAACCTGCACTTTTGGAATTTTATTCATACCCATCTTAGTCAATCAAGCTAGCTTGATCAACAATTCCTTTGCTTAGGATTTATTTGGTAAATTCACTGCTTCTGGTGCAGTGTTGGAGGGAGAAATTTTGCTCAAAATTTTTGATCCAGTAGGAAATCTGTAGAAGGAGAAATGCCCTGTCCTGCCGAGGCTTTGATAATAAATTAAAATTGAGCTCAAAGGAATGTATGAACCAAGGCAAAACTTAGAAGAAGATTACACAAGCAATTTTACTCAAAATATGATATGAAACAGTGCAATAATGCTTTGTGGCAGTAAATTCTTTCATTAATCAAAAGTAAAAATGGATCATTAATCCAATTTAATACACTGGTATTAATAATCAGTCAATTCGAATGCATGAGAGAGAAATTTAAATTGATTGATTCAAGCTAACTGAATGGACTCAACCTAACTGAATGGATAATTGGACATGTCTAAATCACTATAGAGTCCTAACTAGTTAGCTCCAGTTTTCTAAATCAGTGCTTCAGTTAGTTAGAATCAGTTAACTAGTTTAACTGAATGTGGCAGGTGAGGAAAGGCACCTTCCCACATGTAGATAATCAATGACTGGTGCTAATTGAATATAACTGACTCCTAACTAGGCTTGACTAGTCACCAACTGAACTCAATTGAAGGAGTTTGGTTTCGTCACTCCCAATGGCTCCTAAATTGTAGGGATTGGTGTAGGAGGTGCCTAAACTTATGCATGCAAGTGTAGTCAGTGGAAATTAGCCTCAATTGGTGTTCCCCTCACTTTAGTAATTGGTACATGTGGCCCAATTAGGCCATGTGGACCCAATGGTGCTAGTGACTAAATAAAGACTGAAAAGAGTACTAATTTATACATAATTGACCAAATTGTACAAGGGAGGATTGTTAGGATTATTAATCCTCCCTTGTCCAAATTTGGTCATATGTCTAAATCGGGAGTCCATCCAGTCTATTTATAGTTATTAGCACCATTGGTTAAACTTGACCTAATTGGGGCACATGTTTCAGTTACCAAAGTGTGGGGAACACTAATTGAGGCTCACTGCCACTTATTGCACTTGATTGCATAAGTTTAGGAGTCTCCTCAATCAATCCCTACAATTTAGGAAGCAACTGGGAGTGCCGAAACCAACCAAGGTCAGTTCACTTCAGTTAATGACTAGCCAAGCCAAGTTAGGAGTCAGTTACATTCAATTCTAGCTCTCTACATTCAGTTAGCACTAGGTTTAATTGATTGCACACATGTGGGGCGCATTTCTCACCTACCACAGTCAGTTAACCATTAGTCAACACTAAATGTAACACTTGGTTGTGTTTTAAAGCTTCGATGAACTCCGGTTATGATTTATACAAGGACAGTTAACCACTGGGTCCTCCGATAGTGATTTAGACAATGTCTTGGTTACCTACATTCAAGTAGAGTCTAATCAATTTGAACTTCCTCATGTGGATTCGAATTGCTTGTGGCTATTAAATCCATTTTACATCATTGTAATTATTATCTGAATTACTTTTTGATTAATGAAAGCATTCACAGCTGCAAGCCTTTTGCACTGTTTCATTCTTCAATGGCTGAGTAAATTGTGAGATCTTCTTTGTGAGTTGTGTGTTTGTCTACAGATCTATATGCTCAAATTTACAAGGATTATAATCCTAACAACAAGTATTTTGTGGAATAATGTCCCAAATTCTGTTCATAGTTGGTTTTTTCTTTGTATGAACAGGATACAAGGTTTTCCACTTTGTAACCAAATCTTTGATATTTTTAGGGAGACAAATGTTTCCAGCTAGATAGCCTAGAGTGTGATTCCATACTTGAATAGGCACAGAGTAGTTTCGGAAAGAGAGGAAGAGCAGATTCATATTGAGAGGTACAAAGAGAACATCTAGATGGGCCTTCAAATCCTATTTTTCTTAAATTGTCTACAGTGAAAATCTTATTCTGTACCAATAACCAATAAAAAATGTTCACTTTAGGGATGCAGTCAGTGTTCCATACCTTTTTCCAAATGCTAATTCGAGTGTTGTTGTCATTTATTTTCAGGATCTTATACCCTTCTTTGACAATGTAGTATCCATGAACGCCCCATCCCTTGGTGTCTCAAGTCCTGATGTTGGAAGGAGCAATGCCATGAAGGAGAGAAGAAAATAGAGCGTAGTCATTGTGGATATGTGGAGGTGGGCGCAAGACCTTCCATCCCGCCCATTCCCCATTGCTATGCCAATTTGATATGTCTTTGATCTTTATCAGAGTCATGACCTTGCATCCAGATTTGAATATTTACTAAACTTCAATTAGAGGCAATAGGAGGACGTCCCAATATTTTATCCGTCTATACATTTATTTTCTTGTCATTACCAGGGATCCAATATAGATTGTCTTTAATTAAACAAAGATAAAGTTTGCATAGCCTCCAAATTGACTCTACCTTTTCCGTTCCATCCTGAGTCAATACATTTTGATCTTGGATTTTTTATGTATTTTTTCTTGAGCACCTCTTTCTACCACTCTTTTTATCTTGCAATAAATCTCCAAAACAACTTGGTGCCCATGGCTAGGTTCATCATGCCTGGATCCCTGATTCCCAACATGCCTTTTGTTTTATCTTCCATAATTTTGTCCCAATTGACCAAATTAAACTTTTTTCCTTGTGCTTTAACTCCTTGCCATAGAAAATTAAGTTAATTCTTTGCTGATGTTATTGACTATTTGTTTTTCAACTTATGAATGATGGATCTCCAGGATGTAGAATTATTCACACGCTTGGTGTTAAGTATTGTCATTGATGTTAAAGGAGTTTAGTAATAACAAAGGGATAACCAGAAGCATTGTTGATCGATTTTGTGTCTGAGAATAGAGTCAAATGGAGACCAGTAAGGCCTGTAGGAGTTAGAGAGGTAAACGATGCCAATCAAAGATGTATCGGGCCTAAGGAGATCAAAACATTGGGATTTTAAGAGGGGAAGAAGATAGAGACTGATTAATCGATTCTATGATCAATCAAAACTACAAAGAGAAGGTGAATTGATCATTTCTCTTATCAATAAAAGAAAGAATTAGATTAATAACCATTGAGATTTCATGAATAGAATATATCTTATAATAACCTTGTTGTCGAATGAATGATAATTGATCGATCACTATAAGGATCAATGATGAACCAATAGGCCAAAGTCTGTGCAGATATTGATGGTTGAGATTGTGGGTAGAGAAAATCCACGACCGTGGTTCAATTTCGCAAGTTAGAGTTGCGAATGAGATAAATTGATAATTCACATTCATATGCTTGAGGATCGTGTGGTGGAGATATGCAGGGGCTTCAAATCAACTACCCAAATGAATTTCGTTGAGAAACGAGCAAGGAAGATAAAAAATAGTCGGGCTTGAGAAATCATAAGTGATAGTGGAAAGCACCTTTATGATTGACGGCAGAGATTGATCGTGGAACCAAATCAACAGTGGTTAGAGATTCTGCCGAGAGAACTAGCGTGGACAAATAAGATCCTAGTGTGTGTGGAATTTTAATGAAATCCTCCTTATGTTATTTGAAGTCCACCATCAATCTTAATACGACGATAAAAAATAATTACGCTAATTCGAATAGTGAGGTGGTTAATAACAATAGCTGGATGCAGAATTTCTATCAAATCTGCTTCACTATGTTTGAAGTCCATTGTTGATCTGAGGAAAGTCAGATCCAACGGTTGTCGGTCATCTCGTTGATTCAACTAGTAAGGTGGTTAACAATAGAGGTTGGATGCAAAATTTTAATGTAATTCACTCTATAGTATTTGAAGTCCACCATCGATTGGGGTGGATCAAGATCTAAAGGTATTAAATGAAACCGCTAATTCAATTAGCATGGGAATTGACAGCAGAGGTTGGACATGGAAATATTATGAGATCCACAAATCCACATTTGATCATAGATCAATGGTCAGGAAGACATCTGCAAAATATCAACGATGTGGAAAGGATTCCATTAGCGGAAAGCGGAAGGCGAAGAATCATGAATAGACTCTTGGAAATGTCACAATTACGCAACTCGAAGTCTGCCAGTAGAATGCAGAAGGAGAAAAGTGGAAGGCAAGAAGTGGAGGGAGGAGAATCGCGAAAATACTTTGGGAAATGTCACATTTCCACAATGCGCAGTCTTGGAGATCGACGGTCATGGAGAGCTTGAAGGAGATCAATGGTGTGGAACGGTTGAGGCAGAAAGCCAAGTGCAGAAAAACATTTTGAGAAATTTCATAGTTAGGAAATACACATACCGCATCCTATCTTAGATACAGTTAGGAAGAAGCTCGATATAAAATCAACGTCTTAGGATGGCTGCGGAAATGGAGAATGCGGAAGGCCATGACTGGAAGATTCATGAAGAGGTACGATCAATGAAATGGCGCAATGGTAAAGAGATGCATCCATAGGAAGACATGAAGGTATTTATTGACAGAATGATTGAAGGAAATAACTTGTCTCTGTGATCATGAGTGACAAAGTCCAAAAGGGTACGCAGTTCTATAAGTAGACTGATAAAATTTAGTCCAGGGTGGTAGGGCGGTTCTAGGGCAGGCTATAAGCCTGCAAAGGGTGTTGTATCATCCTTATCTGTTGTAGCAAACATAAAACTAGGGTGTTCAAAAATCTTTGTTTGTTGTAACAGGCATAAACTCATGGTGTTATTGCATCCTTTTTGCAGCAGCAGATAAAGCAATTTTGTAGATTCATTTTTAATGAGTTTGAATTGGTGGTTTTCCCTTTGAAGTTTCCATAATAAAGTTTGTGTCTTAACCTATTTGATTCATTTTGTGTTTTTATTTTAAAAGAAAAAGACAATATTGATTCACCCCCCCTCTCAATATTGTGGGATAATCCAACACTTGGTGATGGTAATGCCTAAGTAAATAAAACAAGTCTAGTCGATGTTTAATTTGATGCCCAATATACACGCTATTTCTTTTAAATTGCATGGATTACTATTCTAGTCGTAGCGCCAGGATTTTGTGGAATTGATTCAGCTTCCTGAGAATTTAAGAAAAAGATCAAGAGATAATTTAATCCTCATGGCAATTTGTGTCGAAGTGCTTCCAAGCAAAATGGCACCATCGACAGATTGAGCATGGTTGATAGGTTGGACTCCCTTGACAAAGTAGATTCCAAGAATGTTTCCTTTTTTTTTCAATCTATTTAACTTTTTGCTGAGCGAATATGCTACAAGGATGTAAAGAAAGGGTGACAACGGGAAACCTTGTTGAATTCCTATCTGAGCTTGGAAAAAGGTGGTGGGTTGACCGTTAACCAAAGGAGCGATCCAAGGGTTGCTTATGCATGCTTTAATCCATCTAATAAAATTAGGAGGGAATCCAAACCTTTCCAAGACTTGATAAAGGAAAGCATGCCTTATTCTGTCGAAGGAATTTGAAAGATCAAGCTTGATAGCCATGCATGCTTCCTTTCGTAAATCTTCCTTCCAGCTATAAATATGCCTTGATTTTCATATATGAGATGCGAAATTACTTTTTTGAGCCTGTTTGATATGATATTGGAAAGGATTTCGTAAGAATAATTGCAGAGGGGGATTGGTATGTAGTGCTTGATGGAGGTTGGATTTTTTTCTTTAGATATAAGAAAAGTAGAATTTGTAGCTCCCCCTTTTTTGTCTCAATATTCCGTCCAAATTAACATCCTAAGGAGATCCCTTTTGATGATATTCCAACAACGTCTATTAAAACTGATTGTGAACCCGTCTGGCCTAGGGGCCTTTGTCTAGATGTAGTGAACAAATTGCATTATGTGTATCCTCTATGGAGACTGGCTGGGTTAAGAATTCATTGTCTTCTTTTAAAATGTTGTGTATTTCTGCGCTAAGGGCTTTCAAATCCTCATTTGTGGCCTCATATTCATTGGCGTAAATATCTTCAAAGAAGATTTTGATCTCAACTTTTATTTCCTCTGGGTCTGTAAGCTTCTCCCCATTCTCATAGGTGATCTCCTTTATAGTGTTATTTCTGTTTCGCTCCTTACGCTGGTAATGGAAAAATTGCATGTTCTGATCTCCTACTTTTAACCAAAGGATTCTAGATATTAGGCACCATTCTTCTTCTTCTTTTCGAAGTAGAGTCTATATTCTTCTATTGACTTCTTTTTCTTTCCATAGCATCTCTTTGGTGATCTCTGATTTTTCCATTTGGTCCTATATGTCTTCAAGTGTTCTGAGAAGAGCCATTTTCTCTTTTCCATGATTGTAATCATGGTTTGCTAACCAATTTTTAAGCCCTTCTTTGTTGTTTTTTAGTTTTTGCTCCCAGATATAACTTGGATATCCCTGAATGAAGAAGTTCTAGGATTGTTGAACGACATCAAATAAACCTATTTCCTTGATCCAAGTGGAAGAGAATATGGAGAGATGAGGTCCAAGGTATCTAATGGGGCGAAGATTAAACGAGATGGGGTGATGATTAGAGATAACAAAATGCAAAATGTTTCAAATGGGAAGATGAGGTTTAATGAGAAAGGAGGAGCTTACAAGAACCCTGTCCATTCTGGAAACAATGTGACTCAGGACAATACACTTATTACTCCAAGTGAACTTTCCTTTTTTGGGTTTGATATCAATAACCCTCTAGGCATTCATAAAGTATTCAAGACTTTCTCCAAAGGGGTCATGAACTATGGATCCCCCTTTTTTCTCATTAGGAGAGTTGGTAGTGTTGAAGTCCCCGACTATAATACATGGGAGCTGAATTTTTCCAAATTTTTGGTTATCTAACTGTGTCCAAAATTCATCTTTCTTCCTGTGTATGGTTGGTCCATAAAAATTACCTATCCATAATATCTCTTGAGAATT
This sequence comes from Pseudotsuga menziesii, assembly GCA_001517045.1. Taxonomy (NCBI): domain Eukaryota; kingdom Viridiplantae; phylum Streptophyta; class Pinopsida; order Pinales; family Pinaceae; genus Pseudotsuga; species Pseudotsuga menziesii. The sequence continues at coordinate 21,136 of LPNX010503539.1, read as the reverse complement.
AATATCTTCAAGGTCTACAAACAACCGGTGATGATTTTCTGTCTTAGAATTAATTTTGAACGAGTTTGAATCCCTCCAAGTTACTATTCCTCCCAAGGCTCTTTGTGAGCTTACTGCTATGACTTCACCTATTTTCCAAATATTTTTCATGAATGCTATACATTCCTCTTTTTTCATTTTTTTCTCCTAGATTACAAGGATGGGCATTGATTCGCTTTTATTTATTCTTTTTAGCTCTTCAATCTTCTGATTTCCTCCCAAGCCTATGCAATTATAGGAGACAAGCTTCATTATTTATTATATGATTGGTGTAGTGCTCTCTCCTTTTTGTTTTCAACTGTTTATACTACTTTCATTTAGATTGGTTGAGATCTAAGCAAGTGATCTAATATGGACTGCTTCCCTACTTCCTTTTCTCTTGTTGTTTCCAACTCTCTTAGAAATTTATTGGGATTTCTCCCTTTTTTGCTTATCTGTTCTATTTCCTCTTCTCTTCTCTCTAATGTGTCTTCGAGATGGGACTTGTCTCTGGATCTTGTCACTGAACCTTCCAAGATTTGGGATGATTTAGGGCGTATTTAATTATAAGCTTGTTGTGGGAGAGTGGGTTTGAATTTGGCCTCTTGACCTATCTCCATCAGGATTTGTTTGCCTTCTTTACTATTCCTAGGATTAGATTCCTTATTAATGACTAGTATAACAGTTTCATCATCCTCTGCTGATTCTAGGGATTGAAATATGTTTTCTGTGTGTTTTTTCTTCGCATGGGTGTTTTCTTGACTTTTTCCTGCTCGGTTTCCCTTTCTTTTGTGAAATTAATTCCATTCTTATTTTTTATGTTCTCCTTTTGCTGGTTGACGTTTTTTTTGACAAGATTTAGAAAAATGCATGTATTCATGGCACATCTTGCACTTAAAGGGTATCTACTCATAGTCTAAAGTTTGTAAATGGATCCATCCTTCCATTGTGAGATATATTTCCTTTGGGATACCTTTCTCCAGATCCACCTCAACACATATCCTTGCACAAGAAAACATGGGAGGTTTGGGCTTCGATTTGTTGATGTATTTCCCTAAAGAGTTCCCAATGGTTTTGAGATCTTTGTCATTCCAAAATGCATGGGAGATGAGGAAGTTTAACCCAAATAGGTACAGAAGAGGGGATGCCTTTTTTTGGATCAAAGGATATATCCCATTTATTTAGATACAGGCCCCTTGGTCCCATGAAGTATGACCCATTCCTACAGATTAGATCCATATCTTCTTTTTTTTTGAAACAGGAGTACAAAAAAACCTCTACCACAAAAGTTTTGTTGTACTTCAACTTGAATGAGGGGTATCTAATTCTAGATGGAGCGTGGATAGGGATAGAGTCTAGTGAAATTCCCTACTAGGCTTCTTTCATACAAGGCAACTGCTTTAAATTTGGAAGCCAAGGAGGATGATTTAACTTCAGGAGCTTCAACACGCTTCATTAATATATAATCGATCGGAGGGGGTTTTCAAGTATTATGTGAAGCTGCCACCCATCTAAATCTTGCATCCAAAAAAGATCGATGATCATTCAGATCAGGATCTAGGGTATCCATGGAAATTGTGGCCGAAAACCTTAAGTAGTGGCAACACAACGACGACTATATTAATGTTTACTCTTAACCGGTGCATCCATTTTTATTTGATCTTTACGTTATCTCGTAGAAAAAAACTTATTGTTCCAAGACTTTGAAAAGCACATTTTATAGGTAAAACAAAAGTATCATCAAAATAGATAGAGTTCCTAGTAATCCATATTTCCCAAGACACGATCGAGGTAAGGATATTATATATTTAAATTCATCTTTTGTGTTCCAAACCTTCAAACAATCTTCCATTGAATCTTCATTCCATTCCACTTGCATTTTTTACTTCCTTTGTATATGTGTCCATACTTTCATTTTATAAACACATTCCACCACTATATGATAGTTTGATTCTTCGACATTCTAGCACAAATAGAACCTACCAGGACCCTTTCTTCATTTTACGTTGATTACATCCCAAGTAAGTGCTTTGGTCATAAGGATAAACCACATAAAAATATTAGATTTCAATGAAAAGTTATAATGCCACACCCCTTTCCACCACCACCTTCATTCAAGATTCACCAGATCCTGAATCAATAAATTATATCCATATTTTGGAGTATACTCACTTTTGAGGAAAAATTCCAAACCAAACTATCAATACATCCACCAATTTTGACATTACATCTTTTTAAAATGGATATATAATTATTCCAGATGATAGTATCATTCCTAGATAGAACCACATCTATCGTTGTTAACCAACCTTGAATTTTGTAAGAAGATGATCCATGATCATCAATTGAGTGAAGATTAGTAAAACCTCTATCACGTAAGTGCATTTTCATATGATCGAGGAAAATATATCTTGTATTGCATCCCACCTAGGGATCCACTCCCAAACAGACCGATTGACAATCCCCCTCCTTTCAAGATAATCCTATACCAATAATATCAAAAGACTAAAGTATTTTCTATCATCCAATGGATATATTCCTGCAAGCTTTGGACGAGCTACATATCCATTCCAGGAACTCTCTAGGGAAAATATGCTTCCTTACCATAATATGCACCCATAGTCCTTCAACCTTAATCTGGCACCAAACATTTTTTGCTACAAAAGTGCAAACAAAGATTGAATCTTGAATCCCCATCCTCCATAGGCTTTGGAAGTGCTAAGGATTTCCATTTTATCCACACCATTCCCTTTTGTTCTTGGCTAACATACCACAATAAATTGAAGCATAAGTTTCTAATTTTTCCTTAACTCCTACAGGGATCCAGAAATTCATCTAGTAAATAGGAATGGAATCTAAACCCAATTTGACAAAAACAATTTTCAACCTTTAGATAGCCATTGACAAATCTAGTTTTTTATTCTAACTTCACAATTAGCGATTAACCAATCCCAATCCTTTATCTTGTATGAGGTCGGTTTTAATCTCAACCCTAAATATTTCAAACCATTTCTAGAGGAGAAACAGTGAAAGGGAACATATTATAGATGATTTGAAACTCACAAGATTCAATACCATCATATAGTATATCTGACTTACCATTTTTAATATTCATACCCAAGGCCACACAAAAGTATTTAGAATATTGTGTAGTGTTTCCAACTCCTTGTGCGAGCCATCAGTGAATAATGTAACACCCTATTTTTGACATCGTGGTATTAAATTGCATATGATGTAAATATTGTATTAAATCATGATGTGGATCTAAAGGAAAAGGCCCCACCATGGGTTTAGTGTTTAATGTTTCGGCGATTAAAATCGATGTTGATAGTTATGTGCTAGCCAGGAACAATGTGTTTTGACACATCATGTGAAATGCAAATTAATAAAAATACCACAACTAGCTATGTGCCACAAAGTTAAAGATATGGGGGCATGATTTCATAAGGAATAGGGAGGGGGAAATATCCAAACCTTTGGGCCAATGGGGAAAATCCAAATGCCAAGGGAAAACCCATAATTTTTCAAATACCCATGTTGTCTTTTGTGCCCAGTCATCTCTAAGTTGGTTGAGGAAGTTATTTCCTTGGGATGGGAAAGGTATGGAGGTCAATTTCGAATTGGGAAGACCACCCATTTTTGGAAAGTGTGTTTTTGACTTGTGGGGAAAGTAAAATCTTGGGAAGGCATGCCCAAGCCATTATCCACCCATGAATTTCATTTCTCATCCATCCTCATGGAGTTTTGGCTCTCTCACGCCTGCCCAAGGGGAAGGTTTTTTCCCATTTTCCCTCAGATGGAAGAGAGCAGCCAAACACCACTCATGCCCAGGAGATTTTCCTCATGCACTCACGTGAAGGAAGACATTTGTTTTCTTCATGCACTCACGTGGTTGAGATTCCTCACTTTTTTTATTTGCTATGTGTTTTCCCTCACATGGGAAGCCTTTTTCTTCAATTTCCCCAGGCTGGGAATTCATTTTTGGTAATGATTAGTGGGTGGGTTTCCTCCCCCACGATTTGGCTGCATTTCCCCATTGTTTTCCAAGATGGAAATCATTTTTGGTAATGCCCAGTGAGTGGGAGAAGAGACCCACGATTTCTTGGGTGTTTTTGAGTCCATTTTGGCCATGTTAGGGCCAAAACATCCTTGGGAATCGAGTTGTTGTCAGAGGGATGTTTTTCCAATTTTATTGGGCCGTTTGTAGTTCCAAATTTCATTTTTGGTAATGCCCAGCAGATGGGAGAATAGATCCACGGTCTGAGGGTTTGATGAGGCATTTTTTACCTCTGAAGTCCAACAACATTTCTTGGAAACGTATTTGCTCATGGAGGGTTTTTTCCCCAATTTCCTTTACCGTTTTGGTTCCCAAGAACGTTTTGTTCATATCAAGCAGTTGTGTATGGATGTGTTTGATTAATTGGTTGACTGTGTGTTTGATTCAAAGTGTGGCTTGGATGAGAAAGTCCAAAGGAGCCATGTGTTGTTGGTTAGTTTCCTTAGCATCCTGTAAAACCCAATTTCTTATTGGCTTGGCTAGACAGTCTGTGAAACCCAACGATGTGTTGGCTTGAATGTGGATGTTTTGTTTTGGCTATGTGCGAGCTTGTTATTTCCCTAGTTCCTTTTGGAATCATGCCCAACTCGGGGGCGGCATTGATGCCGAGATATTAATGAGCACACTAGCCTATGGTTGGGTGGAATGTTGCAGCGACATGGCTAGTTGCGGGCTAGTTTCTCTCAAGATAAGTATTCTGGTGCTTAATCTCTACAAACTATTGGTTTTATGAATTAATATGAACATGTTGAATGAATGAATTTTTCTTCCGCTATAGAATGCACTATGCATCTATGTATATATTTATGTTCAATGCATTTTATATATTATGTTTTTATGTTCATGGGATATTTTTCCCATTTGATAGCAGTAGTGTGTTGGTCGCATCCTCTCCGTCGTCGGGATGAGGGGTGTGGACATGACAAATAATATGATATCATCCAAGAATACTATATGTGTAATATTTATATGATCTCCAAATCTTATACCAAATATATCCCCCTTTCATTTAACATTGAGAACAACCCTTCCGAAACCTTATGTTATAATTAGAAAAAGTAGTGGGGTTAAAGGGAATCCCTGTCCAATGCCCCTACCTAGCCTGAAAAATATTTAGCTGACCCATTTATGAGTATAACAAAGGAAACATAGACAATACACCCCATTACCCAAGGAAATGAAAGGTACATCAAAGCCCATGTGAGAAAGTATTACCTGAACATACATCCATCTTACTCTATTGTACGCCTTGGAGAGATCAATTTTGATCATCACCTCTTTATAGTTATTTTTGTTTATAGTGTGCATACCCTCTTGTACAACTTTTATTGCTTCATGTATCTGATGACCCAGAAGAAAACCGAATTATTCTCTAGAAATGTTGTTGCTTAAAAATTTCTTAATTCTAGAAGAAATAACTTTACCAATGATCTTATATATGCGGTTACAAAGAGATATTGGTATGAAATATTCAAAACTCTTAAGAGAGTTAGACTAAGATATTAGAGATATAAAAGTCAAATTGAAAACCCCTAGAATTTTTCTACTCTTTCTAGATTCTTCAATAACCATCAACAGATCTATAGCAGTGTCTCGTACAAACCGAGGTAAAATTCTGCAAGTATACCATCCGGTCCCAGTATTTTTTCCTTTTTTAAACTGATTATTATGTAAGATATTATAATTATTATACATTCCTTCTAATTAAATTAATTAAACGAATTATGCAAGACATTAGGATTATTATACCTGTGGCACGAAGGTTCTATAGTGATTTTTTATTGGTCAACCATCTATTAGTTCAAGGTTGACCATTAGTTTTATTTCACTTTATAAGGTTATACATTGGTTGCAGAGAAATATATTGCACCCATTCATGGGCCAATCGTCTATTAATTTATGGTTTACCATTTTGTTTTCATTTCATAAAGTTAGACATTAGAATTTTTTTAATAATAATAACAAAATAAATTTTCCTTACAGTTATTGGACAATAATTTGCAAACATTAGTTTATAATCATTACCTAATGGTCGACAGTGTACACCAACCATTAATTAGCATATCCACCATTAATTCAATGTGACATAGTTTGTACCATCTCTTTTTTTTCTTCAGAAAAATTGTATTTTCTATTCAAAACAAGAGCCATGAGGTGGCAATGTCCCTGACATTACACCTGCATTGGATTTTTTATTTGTTAATAGTTTAATAGCGTCATTTGTTCAATAGCTAGAGCTATGTAAGCAACAAACAATGTGTATGTTATCAGTATAGGTTGTCCATAATTCAAGCCAATAGGGATAAAAGAAATATTTAGAAATATTTTTGTAGCTGAAGATGAAATTCAATGGTAGTGATAAGAAAACATATTCAAGCTCAAACATGGATACACATTCCTATCATTAGAGTAAGAAAAAATTGTGTGTATGTTGTTTATCCATTTAGACATTAACATAATACTGTATATATTGCAAGGGGAGGTAATAAAAAATTAATCAACAACTCAACTCTTTTATCAAGAAACAATTTTACTGCTTCATATATGCGTTGTAAAATCAACATGAAGCTAGACCATTGGTTTCACTTGAGTCACATGGGTAAACCATTTGCAAATTATAGTAGTTAACCAAAGGCATCACTCAATACACTGAGTGATATAGTACTAGGAAAATAACAATCAAGTTTCATGTTGGCTAAAATATACAAGTAAGAATAACCCAAATCTCATATATGAGTTGCTGCTATAGTTCCATCATGGGTAGTGCTTAATTCCATTATTGGAAAAGCTTCCTATGATATAAATTAGAGATAATAGAAATAAAAATCATGCCAATACCATGCTAGCACTAGTAGACGTGAACATTTTTCCCACGACAAATCGTCGCTATAACAACACTTTTGTGTCTCTACAACGACGAACATGAGCCCAAAATTTCATGGAAAATTTCTTGTCGTTGTAGCCACACTTCAAAAATTTCCTCGCTATGGCGATAGGAAAGAGATGACATGTGGCATGAGTGGACAATACTTAAAAAAACCCTCTATTCATCATTGTAGTGACGTTCATTTGTCGTCATAGAAATGTTTCTTTGTTGATATAGTGACGTGCATAGAGAAAAAATTGTTATACAAGCAATTGATGCTTGTCGCTATGGCCACGAAGTATTGTTACCTAGAAAAGAAGCTACCAAGCCTTTTTCCATCTCTATAGGAACTATTTCTGTGTATTTTAAAAAAACTATAGCAGTAATGTTGGATCATAGAAGTTCCCTTTGGTTTTCACACTAATGGAGCTTGGTATTAGTGGTGGGGACCATCGTGAATAAAGAAAATCGTGCAAACCATCAGTAAGCAACATGAACCCTTCAAGTTTCTTCTTCAAGTTATGATTTTAACTCTTCAATGTTAAATTTTTGTGTAATAATGACTGGAAATGCATATGCTTGAAATGACTAGTATGAAGGGATAATAAGAAACTGGGTCTACCTTTATGTGTTCTGCTATAAGTACCTTTTGTTGTTGGCCTACCCTTGATATGTCTACTTCCAATCTATGACTATGTATTATCAGTGAAAGATGTCTCTCCACCAAGGGATTTTTTGGACCACAATCCTTTTAATATTTGGACCCATATGCTAACTATGGTTCCATATCAAACTTGCTAACTTGGAGCATTATTTTTTCTATTTTTTTATTTGGTAACAGTTTCATCAACAATAAATGTTGGTGGATCCCATTTTAAGGCTTCATGGAATGAATAAAAAACCATGGTAATGGATGCCTCCTGGGATTATGTTGTTGCAAATTCTTGGTGGTTATATTTTTGTAAAGTGTAAGGGTAGAGAACCCTTGCCCTATAATTTTTATGGAAAGCTTTAATAATTTAATCCAAGTGATCTATCATTTTTACAAACAATACTGTAGTACCATGTGAATGCGTACTTGATGAAATATACTTGTGTTATCTCTTGTTTTGTTCCAACATGAATTGGCCATGATAATGAGATCCATGAAAAAATAATAAGGCATATTCATGAGTTTACCATTTTTGAAATATAATATAATCTTGATATGATAATGGTAAATGATACGGAAGTTCCCTTCATATGTAATAAAATTTTGAATTATGGAGCTTACTTCATCCCACGAAGATGCTAACAATTCTCTTCGTAACCCCCTTCTGACTATTGGAATATAATCCGTCGGGATTATATTTTGTAAATAAATAAAGGAAAATGAATAGTTATGTAGGAAGCTGAAAAGGCTGGTCGGAAGATGAAACTCAACCAACATATGTAATGTATAAATAAATGATTTTGCAATGGAATAAATCAATTCGGGAGTTATTATCTAACAGTGGTATCAGAGCACCACTTGCCATAACTCCTGCTGTTAAGTTTCAGTCCTGGCAGCCTGTATGCTTGCCAGTGCATTGCCAGACTGCTGGCCCATTAATGTGTTTTCCCTCTGATTAGAATTGAACGTTTCGCACCAGAATCATTCTGCCTGCCATTATTCCTGCATGCTTGTCCCATTAGTCTCCCTGTCTGTGCGTTTCTCCTTCAGCCTGGGTGCCAATAATTCTGTGCGTTATGCTGCACTGTTGCATTTTTTGTGAAGGAGTTGTACTGAAACCCTAATTTTTCAGAACTGTGCGTTTTATCCTCTTTCTTGGAGCTGTGACTTCCATTTGTTAGTTGCATTCTCTCATAGATCAATTGTATGTGAATACTCAACGTTTCATTATTCGAGATTGCTCGTGATTGATGTAGATCACGTGAATCCTTCGTTTGTGTTGGCTAAGAGAGGCTTGTAACTATTGATTATGGCTGCTGTAAATTATTTTGGTACAATAACTATTGTATTTGAGCCGTGTGATACTGGTAAATGATATATGTTGCTGTGTGAAAGAGTTTCTTCTTCCTGAACTATTGCAACAGAACCTGCAATGATGTTGGCATTGATTGCATGATACAAAAGAGTTGCGGCCTCCATTCAAAAGCGTTGCGACCTCCATTTGAAGAGCTCCACCACATTTGGAGAGCTGTGGCCTCCATCATCCCAACAGAACTGCGATCCAACGTAACTGTGTTTTTAAGGTGTGGATTTCGTTGAGTTTTGGTATCTATATTACTGCATTTAAGTGAAGCTTGAACGAATGAAGGTTTTGTAGTGTGCGTTGAAGAACTGCATGTGATTTCATTGCTTGTGTATTAATCTTCTAATTGAAGTTGTGATATGTTGATGTAAATCCTTTGAATGCCGGTGACTAAATACTGCTGGTGAATATTCACGCCTTCATAATACTGCGTGGAGGTAAACTGTTGGAGCTGTAATTGTTTGTGACCGTTGGGCTACACAAAACCTAATTTTGCCCTAATTTTGTGCATGGAGTTTGAGTGGTAAATTCTGCAAACATTTTCATTTGTGTTGAATGAAAGAGGCTTGTGAATGCTGTGTATAAGTCATGAATGTTGTGACTATTGTGTATGAAGTATGATGCGGCTTGTTGTCTGAGTTATGATTGAGGTGTATTTGAAGTTACGTTCACGTTGAGAGCTGAGACCACTCTTGGAAGTTGCAGCCACCTCCATTTGAGATCTCAGACCAATCACAAAGTTTGTTGTGATCTAGTTTGAGACTGCAATCTCCTCAAAACCCAGTCTGTGCTGCGTATTCAATGTGTGAGTGAAGCTCGATATTTTTGCTATACATTTTTTGAAGGTTGTGTATTGTTGCAAATTGAGAAGTTTGTGCACTACCATATAAGTTGTGTTGCTGCAGAATTGTCTTAGATTAATGTAAATACTACGACAGAAAGATAGACCTACATAGTAAAGAGAGCTCATTGAAGACATTGTTTCTAGTTAGTGTAGTTTTTATTCTACAAAGACTGTATTGTAAAAAGTAGTAGAGACTTAGACCTGCTTCTTTCACTATTGTTGCCGGTGCATAAACTCAGATACGTTGAATGCTAGTGTAATTGGAGTATCGTTGAGTACTGTGTAAAGATTACGATAGAGCTACATTGATTTCTGATACAGATACATTGTTGTAAAGCTTGAGGAAGGTGGTAGAGACTTAGACCTGCACCTTTACTCTTTCTTCTTTTCTCCTATTGTTTTAGTTGCAGATTCATCACAGAAGATGCAATCTATAGCATTTGTAGTTGGTGCCACTCTCACTAGAAAAGACACGTATCCAGAATGGTGGAGGAAGAAGAGAGGCAGAGGAAGAAGAAACTTCAGAGGTAGAGGAGGCAGAAACAACTCCAGCAAAAGATCAGATTTGAAGTGCAAGCGTTGTGGAAAGATTGGACACACAGCAGATCAGTGTTGGGCTTTGTGGGACTCCATCAAAGACATACATAACCAGAAGAAAGATGACAATAAGAACCAAGATGCTAGTAAATATTTAGATTCTGCTCATTGTATTGTTGCACATTGTAATCTTGGTATTAATGAAATGACTTCACTTTCATCTTACACAGAATGTTGGCTACTTGATACTGGTGCAACATCACACATGACTTTTAGAAAAGACTGTTTTGAAGAACTTAATGAAACAATAAATGGCATAGTTTACTTTGCAGATAAGTCAAGTCTTAAACCAAAGGGAATGGGCACCATTCGGTTGAAGATGCCTGGATTCCCTGATTTCTTGTTGAAGAATGTTCTTTATCTTCCATAGTTGCAGAGAAGCTTGCTGTCCTTGGTGGAGATTCAACAGCAAGGCCATTCCATCCACATGTTTGATGGAATCGTAGAAATAAGAAAGTCCTCTGACAACCAAGTCATCATGACTGGATACGAAGATGGGAAGCTGCTGAAGCTAAAGGGTTCATCTGCAAGGGTTCAGAACTATGCCTACCTTTCTTAGCATGGAGAAGGTAATTTGTCATCAAGTTTATTGTGGCATGCAAGATTTGGTCATCTGAATTATAACAGTCTTCGTTTGTTGAGAAAGAATGGTGTATTTGGTTTTCCCACCATTCCCAAAGAGAATATCAAATGTGATGCATGTATATTAGGGAAACATAGTAAGCTGCCATTCCATGAATCTAATTTTAGAGCAAGTAGGAAATTAGAATTAGTGCATTCTGATTTATGTGGCCCAATGCCAACTCCTTCTGCCAATGGGAATAAGTATTTTATGACCTTTGTTGATGACTACTCAAGAATGTGCTGGATTTACACTTTAAAGACAAAATTAGAAGCATTTCAAACATTCAAGGACTTTCATGCATTGATAGAAAAACAAGCACAATCTAAAATTGGTACACTTTGTACTAACAATGGGAAAGAATACACTTCAAATGCTTTTGAAGATTATCTTCGCCAACATGGAATTGCACATCAGACTACAGTTCCCTACAATCCTCAAAAAAACAGTGTAGCAAAAAGAATGAATAGAACCATAATGAATATGGTACGCTCAATGATGTTTTTTAAGAATGTAAAACTAATGTTTTGGGGTGATGCAGTAAAATGTGCATCCTATTTGAGAAACAGAAGTCCCTCAAATGCTCTTGATAAAAAGAATCCACATGAAATGTGGTTTGGCCATCTCCCTTCAGTCAGGCATCTCAGAGTTTTTGGTTCCACCTATTATGCCTTGATTCCAAAGGAGCAAAGAAACAAGCTTGGTGCTCGAAGTAGAAAATGCATTTTCTTGAGGTACGAAGAAATCTCCAAGGCATACCGTCTGTATGATGAGGTAAACAAGAAGTTTGTTATTTCCAGAGATGTCATTTTTCTTGAGACTAATAAAAATGACCAGTACATTGAGAGACAGCTTGATCATTTGGAAAAATATCCTCATCCAAAGAAATATTATGAAAATGAATATGAAATTCCAAACCTTGAAGGGGGGATTCCTATTCTGGATCAACCTTTGGAATTTCCATATGAAGCACCAACACCCCCGCATGAAGAAGTTCCTGCTACTTCACCTCAACAAGAGATTCAACTGGATGATGTGATTGAGAGAATTGGAAGACTCTCATTCAATGATGAAGCACCACCAGCTGATCAACCAGGACCATCACGGAAGATTCCTAAATGGGCCACAAAGACACTTGAAAGTGTCCATCCGGATGAAGTTGGAAAGACAGGAACGAGAAGTTCAAAAAGACATGAAGATGGAGGAGAAGCAGATAATTCAGGTGATGACATGGATGTATAATTCGATTGTGAATTTAATTTATCTGCTAACTTTGAACCAACTTCCTTTGAGGAAGCTTCTACTCGGGTTGAGTGGAAAGAAGCTATGCAGAATGAGTATGATGCACTCATGAAGAATGGAACTTGGAAGCTGGTTGACTCTCCAGTTGGAACCAAACCAATTGGCTGCAAGTGGGTGTACAAGAACAAATACAGATCAGATGGCTCACTTGACAAGCACAAAGCGAGGCTTGTAGCAAAAGGCTATGCACAGAAAGAAGGAATTGACTATGAAGAAACATTTTCTCCTACAGCAAAATGGGCTACCATCCGTACCTTACTCTCTTTAGCTGCTCAGAATGGGTGGAAAGTTCATCAGATGGATGTGAAGACTGCTTTCTTGAATGGAGACTTGAAAAAGAATGTCTTCATGTCTCAACCAGAAGGCTTTGTTGTGAAAGGAAAAGAACAAAAGGTATGCAAGCTTGTCAAATCCTTGTATGGCCTAAAATAAGCGCCTCGCGCATGGTATGAAAAATTAACCGAGCATATTTTGAAGTTAAATTTCAAACATTTTGATCTTGATGATGCAACACTGTTTATAAAGAAAGTTGGAAGATCTGTTGTGTATCTTGTGGTGTACGTAGATGGTCTTTTGATGACAGGGAACAATGAGAGCTATATAGCATCAATAAAGAAAGATTTGAAAAAGATCTTTGAAATGACAGATATGGGACATATCCACTATTACTTAGGAATTGAAGTCACTCAACATCCTAAGTACATATTCCAATCTCGGAAAAAATATGTTGGAGAACTACTAGACAAATTTTGCATGAAAGAATGCAACCCTATCTCTTCTCCAATGGAACAGAAAATAAAGCTCTCATCAAGCGAAGGAAAAGAATTTGAAGATGCGACCAAGTATCGACAACTTGTAGGAAGACTTATCTACCTTACAACAACTAGACCAGATATTTCTTATGTTGTTGGCATACTTTCAAGGTTCATGCATAAACCTTGTGAAGGACACTGGTCAGCTGCAAAAAGAGTTCTAAGATACTTGAAGGGGACTCAATACATTGGACTCAAGTACTCTAAGGTGGATGACTTCAAACTTATTGGGTACTCAGACTCAGATTTTGATGGCGATAAGGAGATAGGAGTATCAACTTCTGGATACACTATGAGTCTTGGATCAACAGCTGTCTCATGGATATCACGCAAACAACA
>LPNX010503508.1:129269-140967 GCA_001517045.1 Pseudotsuga menziesii | reverse complement strand
AAGTATAAATTTTCTAACAAATGTTAGTATTGATATTATAAAATCAAATATAATACGTGATGGATGTGTTATATGTTAATCAAATCAATGTTAAGTATAAATTGCCCAACAAATGTACTCATGTATGAAATTTTAATTTTGTATGTATGTATATATATGTGTGTGTGTATGTATGTATGTATGTAAAGAGAGAGAGAGTTGTGTGTGTATATAGTTAAACTTTTCCTTTGGCATATCTTGACAATATTACAGGAATAATTTTGCATTCTGGTTTAGTATTTCTGTTGGTGTCAACTTAATTGTGAAGAAGAGAGGAGTGAAGAATGCAAGATCTATTAGAACATGCATGTATCTAAAGTTGCTTTGTGTGTTCTACCAATGACATAATGCAACATTTCTTCTTGCATGATGTATCAACATTAGAAAACATTATAATTTCTAGCTGCAAAAAACTTATATAATTGCTTTCCTTGTGTTTGTTCTTATGTTAGGGATGTCATCATTACCTTATGTGCCCATTCACTTTGGTCCTAAAATGTTCCCATGGTTAGAAAACATAGGTAGCTTTCCAAATGTTTCCTATGCTTTTTCCACATTTATTATGTACAATGGAAATTTTGCACCTTAATTGAGCTTCTACCCTTTCTTTGACAAGCACAATGATTTCTATAAGTAAACCTAGGTTTACAATTTTTCTGATTTTGGAGATAGATTTTGAAAATCATATGTCGTTACTAATTAATGATACAAGGACCATTTCCAATGACCTAGTATGCTAAACTGTAAACCATTTTTAAGGATTAGGGTAGATTCCCTCCTGATACAGAAAAAAAAAGTATTGAATTGAGGATTGGCCAAAATAAGACTTCTTTTACTTTACCTAAAGTTGGTGGGTATGGAGAGGCTTAAGGATGATGTGCACATGCTGAAGGTGCTCCACCCAAGTATACATAAAAACCAAGATCACATCTAAATATGCAACCACAAATATACCCAAATGTGGCTTGAAAATGTCATTAATCATCCTCATCAATGTGGAGGAGCATTAGTCAGCCCAAAGGGCATGAAAAGCCACTCATACAACACAAATTTTATCTTAAATGTTGTCTTCCAAGTGACTATTATGTGCATATGTATTTAATGGTATCCTACTTTCAAGCCCATCATATTGGAAAAGCAAGCATCCTACAAGTGGCATATCAAGTCCTCAATCCATGGAAGGGGATACCAGTTCTTAACATTTCTTTTGTTGAGGGAATGATAGTATATAATCATGTGTCACTCCTCGAATTATTCCTTTGGGATGATGAAGTATGGGGAAACACACAGAGAATAGTTGGGTTTGATGTGGCCATAGTCAAGTTACTAGGTAATTTGGTGTTCAATATCTGTAGCCTTGTATGAATCAAAATGGTAGGAAGGAGCATTGTGTAGGGATGTTCCAAGAATAAGATATAGTATGCTTGATGGACCGAGAAGAGGGAAGGTCCATGGGAGGAGAAAAAACATCCACAAACTCCTTGAGAAGAGGGGACATGTTAGTAGGCACAATGTGTGTAAGATTGTTCGGTTTAACAGGGAAAACTAAACAAAGTGAAACACTTTATTTCATTATAACTTGTTTGAGGGTGTCTTTCGAGTGAGAGGAGCATGCTTCCTAGAAGCAGAAGAGGTAAATGAATTGACCATCTTATTGTAGATTATACTGGAGGGATTTATCATGATAGGCAACGTTGCATTGTTGTTGGTCAGGGAGGTCCAAGAAGAGGTCATCACAATCCAGTGGAGAAACACCACATATGATTGTATTGCAAAAAGGGCTAATTGCAAAGGTCATTGTATATCGGTGGGAGGCGCTAATGTGAGATCCATCATTTTTCACCCATACTAATTCGTAAGGGGTAGGGTGAGGTAGGGTGAGGAAGAGGCTTCTAAGCCAAGAAGAACTGAGAGAGGGTATGGGAAAAAAAATGAAGAGTCTACTAGAGGCAAGGCGCATTGAAAGAGGGTACTAAAAACCCTATATCTATATTGCAACATGATGAAAGTTCACTAACAGAGTACCCTAGGAGGACACAAATGTATTTGTAGAGGTTCCTAAGGAGGGCACAATCTTGATCTAGGAGGAGTCCCTTAAGATGTTCTAAATGATGTCGAACCATCTCTAAGAAGAGTGCAAGAGAACTAGAATATGTCCCAAAGAAGGGTGCGAGACACTGACTGAGTCCCTAAGAATGGTGGACTAGAATAGTTGAGTCCATGAGAAGGGAACAAGCAAAATTGAATCAAACCCTATTTGGAGGGTGTAACACTAAATTAGATTTCCAAAACTCCAAGGAGGGATGGAGAACCTTGGCTTGAGGGTTGGGCATAAAAAACCAATTTCAAAAACTAAACAAATAATGGATAGGTTGTTATCTAAACATATGACTTGGAATCCTATCGAATATAGGATCTTATACCAAATGATTTGCAAATATATCTAAACAAATAATATTGAACTCATGATGCATAAATGAAAAACACAATGACCAATGATAAGCTTATACAAAACACCATACACTTTATTCTTGATACTGGTGAGGATTTTATAGACAAGGCATAATTTAACCTACCTAACTAATTGAATTGGTTAAGAAACTTTATTTTCACACGTCAGATGAAGAAGTATATAGCACCTCATTAGAAAGAGCACCTTACTCATTGAGAGTGGCCAATGAAGGAGTGTGCCCTTCATGTTGGACTTCTTCTTGAGTTTCTCTTTCCTTTTTATCAACTAAGAATTCTACATTTACTACCTTCATGGCACTATTTCCTACTTTGGTCTTCCAATCTGTCAAACCCCAAGTTAATTGTTCAATATGTTATTCCACTTGTGTTATTGACTTCTTGGAGGAGGGTGGATGATTACTTGAAGAAGCCACTACCTTTTATCTATGGGATTTAGTAATTTCATGCTTCAAGGAATTGATCAATCCATTGGATTTGTCTATTTGGAATGATAAATATTATGCACTACCTTGATTGGCCTCTAGATCAGTGATCCTATTTTCCATGACTTGATATTGTAATGATAAAGAGGCATTGTCCCATCTGAATAAATTTACTTCATCATCCAACCTTTGTTTGTCCTCCAACATTAGATGGGTTGCTAGGAAAGCATGAAATCTCTAAAGCCTTTATCCTTTGATATTTTTTTTGAAGGAGGGAAATGACCTCAATTTTTTCTTGTTCTTTCCTTCCCATTGAGACCAATATAGCTAGTATCTTTTTGTTGTTTGCCTCTTATTCTTGTACCCTAGAGCTAAACATTTGGTTCTTTATGTTAATGGAATCTAGTTCATTTTTGTAGTTATCACTGGAAGAGGCCACTTTGAAATATTTGTGATAGACTGTGTTTGGATCCTTGGGCCATGAAATATAATACTTAGGTGGGATACATTTTATGTCAAAGGTGACTAACACTACCTTCCAATCCTATGGTTGCATCTCTTTACACATTTTTTGAGGTAAGAGTTCCAATGTGGTCACCACAAACTGTCATGTCATTGGGTTGTACATGGGGAATATCCATGTGTGTTCCTAATTTTCCCTTAATATCTATAATGGATCACATGTATCCATGAGTTGAGTCATGTTAGCTCAATAGATATGATGTCTTATTTTGTAGGAAGAGCTTGTAGTTGGTGTACTAGGAACCCCTTCAAAAGTTGCAGTAGAGAAAATGTTAGATACTTTAAAGGGGGAGGATGAGGGTATTGTGTGAGGGGTATATTCCTCTTCTTTTGAAGAACTACTAAGATAAAGAACATATTGTTCTATACCATTAGGCAATAATGGAGTCTCCAATCTATTACTTTTCTACTGACCCTTGATTGTGGGATTCTATTCTTACTAAACCTTGGCCTTCTTCTACTAAAGTTATTACTGAAATTATTCCTCCTTGTGTAGGATAGGGTTTTGCACATTCATTCCAAGGTGGGATTCCCCAACTTAAGTGCTAGTAGAAAAAGGGATATGGGGGACTCCACTATTGTCTAGGGTACAAAACAAGAAGTTTGTGAGTCGATTAGTGCTAACCAAGAGGAGGAATCTACCCCTAACATGGCACCCTCTCCCCCCCCCCCTTTAAAATTTCTCACATTTTCATTGTTGTATCTTTTCAAGGGGTTGTTAGTACACCAACTAGAAGTTATTCTCACAAAACAAGGCACCAAATATGTTGCGATAACATGATTCAACCCATGGTGACCTATAATCCATTATAGATACTAAGGGAGGATAAAAGAAGAAGATAAGAGACCCAAAAGGATATACTTTACATTGAGACAATGGAAAATTAGGCATAAGAAAGGATATTTCCTAAGTAAAAACCAACAACAAGACAATTTATGGTGACCACATTGGAACCCTTGCCTCAAAAAACATAAAAAGGAGATGCAATCGTAGGATCTGAAGGCACTATAGGTCACCTTTGATACATAAGGTATCCCACATGAGGATTATATTTCTATTGCAGAAGGATCCAACATCACAGTCTATCAAAAGTATCTCAAAGGGGTTTCTTCTAATGATAGCTACGAAAATCAACTAAACACCATTAACATAAAGAACTGATTTTTTTAGCTTTGGCGTAAAAGCATTGGAGGTAGAGAAGGACAAGATATAAGCTAGCTTGGTATCAACGAGAAGGGAAGAAGCAGTGGAAGCTATTCCCTTTCTTCAAGAAAAATTTCAAAGGACAAAGGCTCTATTTCCTTTATTCAAGAAAATTTTCAAAGGACAAAGGCTCTAGAGAGCTCCCACTATCCTAGTCACCCAACAGATATTAGAGGAGAAACAAAGGTTGGATGATGAATTAAATTTCTTGAGAAGGGAGACTGCCTATTTTTTAGCACAAAATCAAATCATAGAAAATGGGACCATTGATCTATAGTCCGATTAAGGAAATGCACAATATTTGGCATTCCAACTAGAGACATATAATGGCTTGATTAATTCCTTGAAACAATAAATTATTGAAGCCTACAAAGAAAAGGTAGTGGCTTCTTCAAGTAGTCGGACACCCTCCTCTAAGAATTCAATAGCACAACTAGAACAATGACTTCAACAATTAACCCAGGATTTGAAAGAATGGAAGACAAAGTGGGGGATAATGCCATGAAGGTAGTAATTGTAGAAACCTTAGTGGATAAAATAAAAAAGGAACTCTATAAGCAAGGTGAGAAGTTGGAAGATGTTAAAAAGGTCAAGTGGCATGAGGAGAGGAAAGGGAAAACCAATCTCAAGGAATAAATGGAAGCATGAAAGACTATACATGAGGAGTTCCTAACTAAATCAAGGATAGTATGTACACCCTTAGAAATATTAAGAATTATGTTTGAGGGTGCATTTTTAATTATCACCCATCAATAAGGAACCGACTTCAATTCTAATTGGAGTTTAGTGTATTGCAAAAGGATGTCACCAAGTAGCTTAATAGTATTGATCATGACATATATACCAAGTATAAGACACCAAAAGTGATGAAGGGAGTCATAAATACTCTCTCCACACAAGAATTGGGGTGTAATACCCCCAAGTTTGACTTGGAATGTATTAAATCAAAATCATGTAAATGATGTAAACATGCTAGTGTGGATTCCTAGTGCAAAGCTCAAGGCCAATGTTTGACTAGTGAATGGCTATGCATGTATAATGTAGACATTTCTATATGATCTATATGGTTATCTTGTCATGCTAACTCAAAATCTATGTAAATATTATGTTGGAAAAATAAAAGAATTGTCTAAGATGGTAGTGTAAAGAGCACTATAGGGGCCATGATTTGACTAGAGGGGATGAGGAAAGGGGGAATATGGGAGATTAATCCTCTTTTGAAAGAAAAGGAGTACTTGCATAGTATTTTGTTTTTCCAACCACAATGTTAGTTGTTCTCATTTCCATATATAGAGTAAAAAATTCTTACACAAATAACAAACTATGGATTCTTTATGTACAAGAAGTTATGCAGATGGGAAGGGAACTATGTGTAGATATTACCGGTCCATCTGTAGTTTTTAGTGATCCCTTCAAGGAAGAAGTAATTGAGAAATATTTTCGATATAGGATTTGATTTGATTGTTCATAGTCTAATGCAATAAATTTAATGAAATATACAACATTATGGCCAACAAAAGATGTAGAGGATGTTTTACATGTATGAGATGTGGATACTATGATGAATAATATTTTTAAATCCATGCAAAATGAAGGGATTCATAATATTTGAGAGTAGATGGAATCACCTATATTTGGTGATTGTTCAACAACTAAGATTGTGTAGTCTTTAATATTCATAGCTATACCACATTGATTACTAAAAGTTGGTTCCCTTTATACTCGTAAAAATGAAAGGAGTGTGAGGCCATTCTCTTTGGTCCCTAAATTTATGATCATTGAAATCACTAAGATTACTTGTCCATTTAAAATTTATTTAGAAAACAAAAAACAATTGTTGAACAATTTTGTAAGACATATAGTGTAATATTGGGATTAACCAAGATATTTTCCATAGACTGTTGAACAAATAAAGAAAATGGTAGATTTGTGAATTGTTTTGGTGAATTATGTTACTCCATTAAAAGTTTGTTGAATGAATGCTTAATATAGTTTTGTGAGACCTATAGTTTAATATTGAGATTAACCTTGGCATATTTTCCATACAAATTGGTAGATCTATGAACTATTTTGGTCTATTATGATACTCCATTAGAAGTTGGTTGAATGAATACTTAAACTATAAAATAAGTAGTGCCATTGTTTAGGAAATTTGCATACTCCTTTGAGCTACAGATATGACCTAGAATAACATAGTTAATGGAGTATTATAGTGTACCTAGTCATATATTTAGGCACATTAACTCCAATCTCTACAGTATATAATGAATTGTTTCCCAAATTCTTTAATAACAATGGCTTTATTATGTTTACTGGAATGGGGATGATATGGTGCATCCCACAATGTGTACTATCAAAACACTGCAATGTGATCAATCAGGTATTATATATCACCATGGTAATTTTCCTGGTCCAAAATTAGAGCTATCAACCCCAATACAACCCTGGAGAACTACCAAATTCAAAACTAGGAGCACTAGTTCAAATTTGCCCACACAAAACACAGGGTTTACAACTCTTCCCAAATACTACTAGATTTAATCAAATTCTCAAAATATCATATAAATGGACTAAAATAGGCTCAAATAAAACTATATAACCCACTAATGGACTACAGATAAATTCCAAGGAAGTATGAGAGGCACCCTCTCAAGACTAGTGAGAAACTAGCTCAATTTCCCCACATAGGAATATTTGTTTTTCAACTCGACACAAGAACCTCCTATTCTATTCTAAATTTTACAAACAAATTAAATAATACTCAAGTACATCCAAAAAAATATAAATGACTCAGTAACATGCCACAAATGACTTCTATTAAATTTTTACAATCAACATTATAAATGGCATAACCATATGAGAAAGATTTATACATGGAATCATTGGTTACACAAATATGAACACCATATGAGGAAAATTATTGGATATTTATTATTCATTGTATGGGAACATTAATGAAACTTATTAAAACATTACATGTCTCTTACATAGCTCTAAGCTCATAAAATAATTAGTTACAATTGTACAAGTTCGAGCCTCTACCAAAAGAGATACAAAATGGAGTAGATATGATCAAACGTGCATACCTCGGTCATTAAGACACTGTTTTGAGTGAAACAAAAAGTTTTCCTATTGGAAACAATGTTCTTAATTTAATGGAACATGTATCATATATACAAAAATCTCATAAGTGTCAAAACTAGAACCACCATTTATGCCCTCCTTCATCGATCCAAGCTCTAAATCAACAAGAAACACCTCCAAATGATAGAGAATCCTCTCAAATTGTGTCATATGTCACATATAATTCATATAATTCTAATGAATTATATATTAAAGTGAAAATGGATCCAATGGTGCACCCTCCTCAAGCAAGAACCCACAACTCCAACATCAAAATGTACACCACAAATCACACTTTTGTAAATAAGAACTTTAACACACCAACATGAATTCAACCCCGGTACTATAAATGAACATAAAAAGCTGCAACTAATCTCTATAGAGAAATCTAAAAGTGATTTCTCCCCTCAATCAATTTCCATGAAGCGCAATGAAGAGATCAAAATGATCTCCTCCTCTCTACTAGCTACATTGGAATCTTTCACCACCGAAACTAGTTCAATTGCAGGGAGGATGAACATTCACTGTGCAAGGACAAGCTAAGTCTCCAAGAGTGCAAATCTAAAAATGACCAAAAAATACCCTTTAGTTATGTCTTCACCCTTTTTTATAAATATTCATGTTGCCTTTCCCCCTCATTCTATAATTCTCTCACAAATATTTAATAAAATATTAATAATTGTTATTTTGATGAGAGTATGACACCTTGGGTCCCATTTAAGTCTTCTCTAACGTTATTTGGCAAAATAATAACTTCATATACCTTGAAAATTCAAATTTGAGAAGATTAGCTTGATTTGGGCGAGTTACACTTTCATGTGGGACTACCTTCACCTCTAGCATCCTCCTTGGCTATATTTAGGACATTCAACACATCATAAGTTATCATAATTTTTCATAAGATGTCATAAGACCTTATTCTTGTCATAAGTTGTAATAAAATTGTCATAGATGACATTAATTGTCATATATTTTTTGTTTTTAGCTCGAGGAGTTGAAACTCATGAGATTCCTCTTCATGAAACTTATTGGGAGTTACAAATTCAAATTTATGCCTTCATGATGTCTAATTCCACCTTAGAATTCGAGTTTGGGGGAATTATAACTCATGTGGGGCCCAATTCAACCTTCTTATGTGCCCTCCTTGTCCAATTTTTCTTGATGTTGTATCATTTCACAATTTTGGCCATCAAACCATACAAATATTTGACCCACATCACCACCTTGATCATTTTTCATGACTTTACCAAGTGACTTAGGCCAATGCATCCCCTTAGTCCACTGGATTGTTCCATAGCAAACATTTGGGAACATTACAAGTATGGCAGATAATTTTAAATCTTATACCTTAAGATCCATATCAATGAAGGTGGATTTGAAGATGGATATTCTTTCTAATTCCCTTTGAGGCTCCAAGGACAAGACCAAATTTTATTTTTTATGATAACATATCTTTTCATTTTTTTTCAAGGTGAGTACATCTAATAAATTCAGTGGGAGTTCAGCGATTTACCAATTTTATGATGTTGATGATAATTGTGTGGGGGTTATAATCATTGATTTCTTCCCCCTCCTAACAATATTTACACTGATAGGTGTTAGAATAAAACCTTAGGGACAGAGGTGTATCTCCATAATCCCAAAAATCCAAAATATTCATCATAATTGTCATTGATTAAGAATTCTGACTAATGCAAATTGTTTGTTAATATGTAGATTAATTGTTAAGAATAAACGATTGTCGAATTTCTCAGCAACTGTTCATATGGTGGTGGTTAGGGAATGGGCATGGTGGTTAGGGATCAGGTGTTCTCATGACATTCCTCATTGCAGTAGAGAATACTTTCGTCGCTCACTTCCTCTCACAATTATCCTCACCAAAAATAGAGAACGCCATCAACCTCAATAACACCTACGAAAGGAAGGTTCATTAGTTAAGAAATTTGTATTTTTTCTACTTTGTTGATTATATGAATAAGTGATTTTTAACATGAATGTTGGCGATTTCATTTCTTTATATTATCAAATTGGTATGGATGATCCTGTAACGTCCCCGACCCTTCGACCGACGAAGAGGACGCTAACAAGCCATTAACTATCCGGGAAACTAGCCCCATGAACATGTGCATACATAAAATTGAGATAAAATGCTTGAAGTAAAACATGCATACATGGTTATCATATAGCAGAAGCAAAACCACACATTTAGGCAATCAACATGTCCATCATAATTTATTAAACAGTAATTATAATTGCAGAGATGAAAATAGTCACAAATACTTATCTCATGAAGAATCCATCCTGCAACCAGCTATGTCGCTGCAACGTTCCACCCAACCATATGCTAGTGTGATAATTAATCTCTCAGCAACACTGCCACCCCTGAGCTGGGCATGATTCCCCAAGGAATAAGGAACAAGCAGGCTTACACATAGCCAAGGATACACAAAACAGCCAAGCCAACACAGTTGGGCTTATCAGGCCATCAAGGAGCTGGGAAAAGTTGAATGCTAATCCGGTGAGCTCATTGAAGAGCTAAGGACACCTACACTAGAACTAGCCTGACTTCTAAGACACCCACACACACCCAAGACCAGGAAATCAGTCCCTTCTCTACTACACAGTCCCTCAGGCCCTGACCTCCCTTCCAGTGCTATTCAGGAGTTGTGGAGAAGAAATCCAGCCCTCTAACTCTGTCTGTGTGGTTCCCTAAACACACCAGGTTTATCAATAAAACCAAGCCCTCATCCCCACTCCAACACATTCTGAAGACCAACCACTGCATACACACAGCCAAATAAGCGATTCACAACTTGGACAGGGAAAATCGATCCCTGAGTCGTTCTTGGCCCTATTGTGGCCAAAACGACTCCATAATAACCACAACAAACCAAATTGTAAATGAACCCACAACAATGAACAACATGGGGAAAACAACGGCCCTAGTCTTAGCAATGAAGCCACGGGAAAATTACACAGCCCGAAAGGGAAGAAGAAATCAGACTCTCAGCCCGTGAGTGAGGGAAACAAACACACAAACCACAAATCGGTAAGGAAAATACAAGCCCACAACAAGAATCATGAATGACCTAAAACGACACCCCCAACTCTCTGTGTGAGGAAAAACAATGGAGAATCCCAACCAGTGCGTGAGGAAAACAGAACATCTTTGCATCAGGATGGCCACTTCTAGCTTATGCATGAAGATGAGAAAGATTGGAGAAAATGGGAGAATTCCCAATGCAGTTGTGGAGAGAATGGAATACGTTGCTTCCTTTCCCACGTGAAGATGGAGAGTCTGCTGGTGGAGCAGGCATGTGGGCAAGGACTGACAGTCCTTCCACCCACCACTTCCCAGAAATGACTGACCCAACTAACAACAAAGGTTTTAAATGGGTGGTTGACACTTGGATTTTCCCCATAGGCTCAAGGTTTGATAATTCCCCCTCCTTATCCTTAGGAAAATCATGCCCTTTTTCAATATAGTTGCATTGACATAGCTGGTTAGGTTTCATTTTAATTAAGATGCATAATTACATGATGCCAGAATTGATATGTGCCGGATAGCACAATATTCCATTGGCAATGATTTCAATACCGAAACATAACACAACCAAATCGATGGTGGGGATTTTTCCTTTAGCTCCACACCATGATTAATTACAATATATACAACATATACATTTAATGCAAATGGGGTCAAAACCAGGGTGTTACATTCCCCTCCCCCTTCAATAGCATTGTCCTCAGTGCTTTACAAAATTTGAACAAAATGCCACACTGGTACCGCCTCAGTGTTCCGCAGAATTGAACAAAAATGGATGTGCCAACCACATGGCATCCTCTAGCTCCCACATAGCCTCTTCAGTTTTGTAGTGCTCCCATTGCACCTTTACCTTCCCTATGGCCTAGTTTT
>LPNX010503508.1:107808-129222 GCA_001517045.1 Pseudotsuga menziesii | reverse complement strand
GATCATGTACATATCTCTTAAGCAAATAAACATGAAAAAAATTATGAGCTCTAGTGCTAGCAGGCAATGCAAGTCTATATGCAACTGGCCCTATTCTTTCAATCACTTCAAATGGCCCACAATATCTTGGTGATAGCTTGGCACAACTTCCAAGCTTCAAGGAACTCTTCCTTTCCCTCACTCTGAGGTAAACATGATCCCCAAAACTGAACTCCATGTTCACCCTATGCTTATCTGCGTATCTTTTCTGTCTGTCCTATGCTGCTTTCAGATTCTATCTAATATTTACAACCTCCTGCTCCATTTCCTTGAGCAGTTCTGGACCAATCACAACCCTTTTCACTGGATTATCCCAAGTCACTGGTGTCCTACACCTTCTTCCATACAAAACTTAATATGGACTCATCCCCAAGGAACCTTCACTTTTTCATATCTGATGTACCGGACATACCTCAACAATTCCAAGAACTTATTTGCATACTCTTCCATGGTCTATTGTCCCAATCTCAACTCATGGAACTCCTTAATCTTGTCATCATAATACCTATCAGAGAGGTATTTATGCTTGAAATACTTCTTGAATTGTTTCCACTTCAATCTCCTTTCACTGATCCTCTTTACTTGCTTGAAGTGTTCCTGCCAAATGGATGCCCTTCTATTTAGACTGAATATGGCAACTCTTGCCTTCATGTTTCCCGAAAAATCCTAAACTTGAAAGTACTTCTTTATCCCAAGAAGCCAAGCTTCAGCCTCTTGTCCAGTCTTTACCTCACAATCAAATGTAGGAGGCTTAGCCTTCTTAAATTCATCCCGAGAACGATCCCTATGGTGTCTCCTTATTTTTCCCTTATGAGAAGAAGAGCTTGAGTCCCCACTGGATTCTTCGAAGTCAGATGACCCACTAGAAGTCCTTCTCCTTCTCCTAGTACTGCTCTTACTGCCTTCCGGTCTTGTTGTACCCCACCCAAAGTCTATCTTTCTTTGCAAGTCTGTCAAACTCTACAACATAGCAGCATTCAATTGATGTTGCTCTTCCTGGGCTTTAATCAAGCTTCTCATGGTGGCTGCAACATCTGATGGTGTCTCTTGGAATCTCCTTCAATTAGACTCTATGTCATCATTTCCATTACGGACATTTTCTCCCATGGCATCTCTCACATGCTCGTAGTAATCTCGAGCATCATATCTGTCATGGGTTCTCATGGCTGAACCACCACTTACTTACCAAACTGCACTATATGGAATACTGCCCTTGAAGGTGCCTATGATTCTGCAAACGTGTTAGTAACACAACTGTTAGATGCATAACATTGATATAAATCAGAATTACTTACCTTCTCCTGGAAAAAATCATAAATAACAACTTTTCCCAAATACAAAATTTTCTTCCTTTTTAGCCCTGAAACTGCTAAAAAACTGCTGAAAATCTCACTGAAAAACCACTGAAATTCACTGAGAAATCCCACTGAAAACTCAAAATTTTCCTTCATCAAATCAGGTCTCTTCCCAACTAATCTTCCGACGTATCAGGTCCTTAGTTGACTAAGCTTCTGACACTTAGACGGTCTGATCTTCTATAGTTTCCCGACGCTCATCGACGTTTCAAACAACTAGATTTTTTTGACGTTCATCGGTGGTCCCATCAACTAAAATTCTCTGACATTTCAGGCCAATCTTCCTCTGGCTTCCAACATGTCGACGGTATGATCTTCTAACTTTTTTCGACGTATTGGAAGACTAATCATCTAATTTTCTTCGACGTGTTGGCTGTTCGATCAACTAAAATTTTCTGATGTTTTCTGTACTTGGAAAAAATTTCTTTCCTCGTCCGCCACCACATCGAATGCTCCATCAGCTAAAATTCTCTGACGTTTTGATGGTCTTCGGGAGATCTCCACCGACACTGCGTCTCTACTTCAACGATCATCTCCAACGAAGCTTCAGGAAACTTCTCCTGAAAGACAGCAAAAAATTTTGATTTTTTTTTCCCAGACTTAGACAAATTTCTAGAAATCTTGTTTGTTATCTTTTTTCTCCTTTCTGTCGTCATGTTGACGGCTCAATCAACTATTTTCCTCTCTTTTCTACCAACGTATCGGTGCCTACTTCCACTTCCTTTCCCCCCTGTCGCTCCATCGGCTCTCCCTTCCTCTATCTCACACCATCGTCGATGGTCCGTATCGGTTGATCTTCCAACTAAGTGAGTCAATGTTTTGGCGGTCTTCAGTTGAAGACTTTTGATGATTTCAGCACTTAGAAAAAATTTTGACAAAAAATTTCTTCTTTTTCCTTTCAGTCGTCGCTGCGTTGGCTACCCAGTCCACTAATTTTCATCGACGTTTCAATGGTCTTCAGGTGATCTCCGCCGACACTGCGGCTCCATCATCACCTATTCTCCACCGAAACCCTTGGTTCCTCTTCATCTTTTCTTCCGTCGATGTATCAGCTCAGACTTCCTCTATTTCATGCCACTGCCTGGGTCTGTATCAGAGAGTCTTCTGACTGAATGATCCGACGTTTCAGTATTCTTTAGTTGAAGACTTTCGATGATTTCAACACCTCGACAATTTCTGAAATTTTTCAACACTTAAAATTTTTTTCCTCCAGGGTTCCGCGTCGGCTGCACGATCAGCTAATTTCCTCCAACGGCGGTGTCGAAAGTCTTTCCTTCTAACTGTGGTGACGTTTTAGCGATCCTCAGCTAAATTCAGCCGACATATCGACGCCCCCATCATCTTTCTTCCGTCGACTGCCAACAACTTCCAAACTTTGGCAATTCTGAAATTTTCCTTTTCGCCAGCTCCCTGTCGGGCGTACTTCCGTCTAGGCTATCCGATGCATCGGAGGAGCTTCAGACTAATTCCTCTGACAATCTGACGATCTCAACAGTTAGAAAAATTTCATGAAATTTCCTGTCATTCATAGATTTTCTTCCTGCTGCGCTCTGGCAACCTGCCTCTGTTAATGATTCTCACGGCCCATGGAGGCCCACGCTGCAACATGGGCTCTGATACCACACTATAACGTCCCCGAACCTCCGACCGGCGAAGAGGACGCTACCAAGCCATTAACTATTCAGGAAACTAGCCCCATGAACATGTGCATACATAAAATTGAGATAAAATGCTTGAAGTAAAACATGCATACATGATTATCATACAACAGAAGCAAAACCACACATTCAGGCAATCAACATGTCCATCATAATTTATTAAACAATAATTATAATTGCAGAGATGAAAACAGTCACAAATATGTATCTTATGAACAATCCATCTCGCAAATAGCTATGTCGCTGCAATGTTTCACCCAACCATAGGCCAGCGTGCTCCTTAATCTCTCATCAACGCTGCCACCCCCAATCTGAGCATGATTCCCAAAGGAATAAGGAACAAGCAGGCTTACACATAGCCAAAGATACACAAAACAGCCAAGCCAACACATTTGGGTTTATCAGGCCATCAAGGAGCTGGGAAAAGTTGAATGCTAAGCTGGTGAGATCATTGAAGAGATAAGGACACCTACACTAGAACTAGCCTGATTTATAAGACACCCACACACACCCAACACCAATAAATCAGTCCCTTCTCTGCTACACAGTCCCTTAGGACCTGACCTCCCTTCTAGTGCTATTCAGGGGTTGTGGAGAACAAATCCAACCCTCTAACTCTGTCTGTGTGGTTCCCCAAACACACCAGGTTTATCAAGCAAACCAAGCCCTCGTCCCCACTCCAACACAGTCCGAAGACCAACCACTACATACACATATCCAAACAAGTGGTTCACATCTTGGATAGGGAAAATCGATCCTTGAGTCATTCTTGGCCCTATCGTGGCCAAAACGACTCCATAATAATCATGGCAAACTAAATTGTAAACGAACCCACAACAGCAAACAACGTGGGGAAAGAAATAGCCCTGGTCTCAGCAATGAAGCCACAGGAAATTTACACAGCCCGAAATGGAAGAAGAAATCAGACTCTCGGCCCGTGCGTGAGGGAAACAGACACACAGACCACAAATCGGTAAGGAAAATACACGCCCACAACAGGAATCGTGAATGACCGAAAATGACACCCCTAGCTCTTTGTGTGAGGAAAAACGATGGAGAATCCCAACCGGTGCATGAGGAAAACAAAACGTCTCTACATCAGGATGGCCACTTCCAGGTTGTGTGTGAAGATGAGTAAGCTTGGAGAGAATGGGAGAATGCCCAATGCAATTGTGGAGAGAATGGGAGAATGCCCAATGCAGTTGTGGAGAGAATGGAATACGTTGCTTCCCTTCCCATGCGAAGATGTAGAGTCTACTGGTGGAGTGGGCGTGTGGGCAAGGACTGACAGTCCTGCCACCCACCACTTCCCAGCAATAACTACCCCCAACTAACAACAAAAGTTTTAAATGGGTGGTTAACACTTGGATTTTCCCCATAGGCTCAAGGTTTGATAATTCCCCCTCCTTATCCTTAGGAAAATCATGCCCTTTTCAATATAGTTGCATTGACATAGCTGGTTGGGGTTCATTTTAATTAAGATGCATAATTACATGATGTCAGAATTGATATTTGTTGGATAGCACAATATTCCATCGACAATGATTTCAAACGCCGAAACATAACACAACCAAATCGATGGTTGGGATTTTTCCTTTAGCTCAAAACCGGGGTGTTACAGATCCTAAGTGTATTGATCTGTTAAGAATGAACATAGAAAGGTCAGAAGAGATGGACAAAGAATTGGCCACAGCGGACATCAATTGGTTATGAAAGAAGGTTTTTTAGTTTTTGGGCATCAATGAGTATGCAATTGCATCATAAATGAGGGATTAAAGAATGGTAATCATCTTTCATTTTTTTGTTTTCAACATAACACCTTAACGAGCTTAATGCACTAGACTATTTTTTCATAGTCAATAAGAAAAATAGAGAATACTAATGTCATTTGAATATATGTGTGGGCTAGAAATTATCTTCATGTTATCCTTAAAAAAAATTAATTTAGTGCAGTTTAGAGAAAACATAAAATTTAAGTTTTATGAATTCCATACAATGTAGAGAAACATAATACTTAAGTATTATAAATTCAATACACTTTATAGAAAACATAAAATTTAAGTTTTAGAAATTCAATGTAGTTTAGAGAAAACATAAAATTCAATGCAATTTAGAGAAAACATAAAATTCAAAAGTCTTAGAAATTCAATGTACTTTAGAGAAAACATAAAATTTAAGTTTTATAAATTCAATGCACTTTCTGTACATAAAATTCAAGTTTTAGAAATTCAATGCAGTTTAGAGAAAACATAAAATTTAAGTTTTATAAAGTCAATGCACTTTCTATTCATTAAAGAAATTTAAAATTTAAATTCCTAATACTTGTTATGTCCTTCACATATAGGAATTGATTCGATGGATTAAATTGGGTGCTTGAGATTATATTACCTCTTTTTCTATAATTTAAATATGACAATTTCATTTTTATATTTAAAGTTTCTAAAAAATAATATTTATAATGATTGTGATTGGTTTACAGAGAATGACGCTGTCCAAAAATTGTTGTCAACAATATGTTTGGAACTTTTTTATTTTCAAGAAGTGCAAGATGGCATTGTTTTGCAAGAAGGATATACAATTTTCGATTATTGCTAGTTTTTTTTATTTTGTTCTTTAAGCAAAGAAGTATAATACAATAAAGTATAATACAATAGGAAAGTGTAATGTTAGGTTGTGTTTTGAGAATTCCTGTGTAATAACTCTTAGCTAAAAAATCTTGAAAGTGTAGTATTTTCTAAAAGTTGTTGAAGGTGTATGTAAGGTGTAATGTCCATTTTTTTAATTTTGACTAAAATTCCCAATTTTCCAATTTTTCACAATTTTTGCTCTTGACTATTCTCAGTGTCTTGGTCTCCAACTTGGACCAATTGCTCCGAAATATTTAGAGAAGGTGTATGAATGATATAATAACTTAATTATTATTTTCAAAAATGTATTATGTCCCTCCAATCACTTCTGCAAGTTTGTACTAAATTCTGAACAAGATAGATGATTTTATTAGCAATTTTAGGGCTCAAATCCCCCCCGGGTAATTGCCAGAACGACCTCCCAAATATATAGAAACCCACTCAAATTCTCAAATTAAGGTAGGATATGTGTATAGGACATCAACAGGGACTCAAATTTTGAACCAATAGAACTCCCATGGTTATTTTCACTTCCTTCAATCAGATATATAAAAACTAGTTTTGAACCCTTTGAACCCTTGGGGAAATGAGATGCAATTTAATCCAATTGTTATGGAATTCGACCCAATGTCCAAAAAATATCAGTTAATTAATATTAAACTTCAAATACTCTGCATTGATAGCCCATTCATGCATGAATAATCAATATTTTACACATCCATTCAAGTCTACCATTATTATAAGAGTTTGCAACAAAGAAGTGGGAAATGGCACGATTTCTTTATTACTGATCAATAATACATAAAATATCTTGGCCTTTCGACCTGATAACTTTCTGAATAGAGAGAGAATATTATTTACATCAGAATACAAAATTATGGAGCAAGAGGAGCTCCCTCAAAAAGATAAATGGCTCACCAAGTGCGCCTCACTCCATCGGGCTGAAATATGGTGAAAGAATGTGAGATGGGAGGGGGAATGAGCTGAATCCTGAAGTGTCCATGAGTTGTTGTATCTGAACCTATATATTATAAATCCATTTAATATCCTTGAAATACCTGAGTGGTCTCTCCAATCACCAATTAGGATTGGAATCTTTCACCCTCGAAATTGGCTCAAGCATGAACTAGTCACTCACTAACTCTCTCTCTTCACAACAACAAATTTCACAACTGATCAAAAATATCCTTCTCATGGATTCTACCTATATTTTATAAACATTAATGGTCTCCTTAGCTTCCAAATATATCCATAAACCAAATCCAATTCGAATTGGTGTGTCTACTCATGCTATGCCATGTGGCCTCTCTCTTCACCTTCCATCTTCTCCCAAATTGAGTAGGAACCCATTGGGATTCTCGAAATCACATGAGAGATCTATTGGTTGCTCTATTTCAACATTATATGTCATAGATATTATATTTCAGCCTTCATACCTTACTTGTTTCATAACTATCATATAATATCCATCATTGGTGTCATAGATGTCATAAGTGTAAGGGGAATCTAGCCAAGTGTCCATGAAACTCCCCATTTGGCTCTTCCTTGCTCATTTAAGTTACACTTCATCCCAAATTATACCTATGAAGTATATGGACAAATATATTGACCTTATAATCCATCGAAAACATTAGGATTTCCATAGATTTGAGATTGCAAGAGGTGGATGCCATTTAACATAGGAGTTCTGGCTTGAGTGGGCCCCATAGTCTCCATATGTCTCCATTTTTCCTATCCATTTCATTCTTCACTTGCATTAATTTAATTGAACTTATTAAATAAATGTTTTATTCCTTCTAATGTCTACACATCATTTATTATCTCCCTTATTAACTTCCCAATGTTTCCACCTAACCTAGGGAACTAGTAGGATTGATGGAATTTTCCCACTATGCAATTATTTTAAAATGGGGACATTACAGTCCTCCCCACCCAATATTGCTTGTCCTCAAGCAATTTCAGATTTGTATGCTGCAAAACATTCTCCTCTTCCCATGTGGCATCTTCACTCGGTAGACCCTTCCATTACACCAAGTATTCTTTGATTGTCCTGCTCCTCAATCTGATCTCCCTTGTCTTCAAAACATTTTCTGAATAAGTATGAGTTGTCCTTCATCATCCAAAGGAGGGAGTGTATCGGAAATGAAAATTTTCTGACCAATAGCTTTCTTGAGACAAGAAACATGAAATACATTATTAATTTTACTCCCTTCCTGAAGTTCCAACTCATAGGCTACTTCTCCAATTTTTCGAATCACCTTGTAGGGCTCATAGTATCTTGGATTTAACTTTTGTGCTCCATTGTTTTTTAGAGATGCTTGTTTGTATGGATGCAACCTGAAATAAACTAAATCATCAACCTGGAAAGTCCTTTCCTCTCTGTTTTTATCTGCATACTATTTTTGTTGATTTTGGGCAGCCTGCAAATTGCCTTTTAAAAGCTTTAAACTTTCTTGGCTTTCTTCCACCAAATATTTAGATTTTGGAGCTCTACTATCACCAAATACCATATCAACAAATGTAAGTGCATAATAACCATATAATGGTTTGAAAGGATACATTCCTATTGACATGTGAAAGGTGGTGTTGTAGCAAAACTATCCCAAATGTAGCCATTTTGTCCAAGCCTTTTGTTGTTCTCCCACATAGTTTCAGAGGTACCCTTCCAACCATTTTTTCACCCTCTCTATTTTTCCATCAGTTTTGGGATGGTATCTTTTACTTGGATTCAATTGAGCGCCCACCAGTCTGAAAATTTCTTGCCAAAAATCACTCATGAATCTACCATCTCTATCACTCACAATGCTCTTGGGGAGCCCATGCAATCTGAAGATTTCTTTGAAAAAAAGGTTAGCCACTTGTGCAGCACTAAAATATGATGTAAAAGAAAATAAATGAGCAAACTTAGTTAATATATCCACTACCACATATATGAAATCATTCTTAGTCAAGTTAGTGGGTGGAAAAATCAGCTTGGAGAATCCTTTCACAAACTTCATGTAGTATGTACATATTCCAATGAAACCTCTTAATTCTGTGATGTTTTTTCATGATGACCATTATAATATGGCCCTGATATTTTACATGTGCAATTTCACTCCATATTTCCCAATAATTTCCCCAAGATATAATAGTCATTTCATTCCAAATTCACATTTATACATCTTAGCATACAAAGATTGTTCTTGCAAAGTTTTCAACACCACCTCTAGGTGTTGCAAGTACTCTTCCCAAGTTTTACTGTAAATGAGAATATCATCAAAGAAGACTAAAACAAACCTTCTAAGCTGCTTGAAAACTATTCTCTTAACACATGCTTTAAATGTGGTTGGATCATTAGTCAACCCAAATGGCATAACAAGAAACTCAAAGTGACCATAATGACATCAAAAAGTAGTCTTTTGCACATCTTCCTCCTTCATCCGAATTTGGTGATAACCAGATCTAAGTTCAATCTTGGAAAATTACGTAGCTCCAAACAGCTCATCCATGAGCTCATCAATCCTAGGAATAGGATATCTATTCTTGATGGTATTCTTGTTTAAAGCTCTAAATTTTATACACGTCCTCAAAGTTCCATATTTTTTGTTTACCAATACTACTGAAGAAGCATAAGGGATAGAACTTGGTTTAATGAATCCCAACTCTAAGAGTTATGAATGGACTTATCAATATCCTCTTTCAACTTATTGGTATGTCTATAAGGTGGTATCTGAATGGGTGAAGTACCCTCCTCCAAAACAATGTTATGCTCAACCCCCCTATCAGGTGGTCTACCATGTGAAAGATCTCTGAAAACTTTTTCATATTTGTGCAGAAGTGTCTCTATCTCTTTGGGTTTTTAACAACTCTAATTTTTGGTTGGGAGATGTGACATAACATTCAGAAGTGCATTCTACATCACCATGCCTCAATATAGATCCATACTTTTGCAATTTACTACCTGTTTTGGGTAAGTGTGCTACCCTCTCACAACCCTTAGTGCACCTGTTGAATCTTGAAATTTCATTTCAGGAATTTGATAATTTACTGAATTATCTCTTATAGAATGAAACCATTGCACTCCCAATACTATATTAGTATCAGCAACATCAACCACATAAAAAGTATCAACAAAAGTATAGTTACCTATGGTGACTTGCAACTTTGGAATCCAGGTGTTGCATTTCATTGTGTTGTGACGTGGGATGACAACTGTGAAGACATCAAATGGTTTACTTGGTATTTTTATTTTATCCACCATCTCTGCATCAATTAAATTATGTGTATCTCCTCCATCTACCAAAACTGAAGCTCTTTGTCCCAATACCACACCCTTGCATCAAATAGTGTGATAGCGAGGCACTGCTGAAAGTACTGTCATTCTTGCTTTGTCCAGTGAGGGCTGATTTTCTTCTTGTTTTTCTTCTTCATATGTTGTATCATATGTCTCCTCCTGATCTGAAATGTGCTCGTGTTCATCAATACCCCCCTCATACTCATCATTATCAAAAAATACTTCTATGCATTGAGTTTTTCCTTTAGCACATTTATGCCCCGGTGTCCATGGTTGGAAGCATGTAAAGAACAATCTTTTCCTTCTAAGTTCATCCCTATTTTGTCCTTCTTTCTTATTATTTTAATATGTATCTATTTTCCAACTCTTCTTATCAGGTTCATCTTTTTTCCAAGGCTTTCTTTCAAATCTAGAGTTAGGCTTGGGAGGAAATCTTATTCTAGGGAGCACATTTTGAAGGTCTCTAGTCAAGCTCATTGCATCATTTAAGTTAGTAGGATTTTGGGCTTTGACCAAACCTTTTAAGGGATCCCAAAATTTCAGTAAACATAAATACTAACCTTTCCATAGATACATCAGCCACCTTAACTGATAATCTTTGTAATTCCAACATATACTCAATAGGAGTCCCCACCTGCTTCAATTGTGCTATTTCTCTGAAAGACAATTCTGGATCCTTTTCCTCAAGCCTTTCTAATACCCTGTCAAAAAAATTTCCATAGGTTTTGACCTGATCATGACCCAAGTTTTTCAGGCCATGGAACCACCATTCATTGGCATCTCCCTCCAAGTGAAAAATAGTCATTTTTAAAGCATCTTCTTCCACCATTGGATTCAACTGGAAATAAACAGATCCAATTTATGCACCCAAGTGTTAGCAGAGCTTTGAGATGAACCATAAAAAGTAATAAGTGGCACTTTACCTATGGAACAATTCAATTCTTTATTTTGGTAAGGAGACCTATTTCCCTCCTTCTTTCTGAATTTGTTTGCCATAGTGAAGTATTGTTCAAATGTTATACTCCTCCTACACTCTTCATCCAATTTATCCCAATCTTTTGTTATTGTATCAATTTCAAATTGAATGTTAGTATATTCTTTGGGAGTAAGAAATTTAGGTGCAGTAGGCCTTGGTGTGCTCTGTAATTCATGGGGTCTATTATGAGGTCTTTCTTGTGAGAAAATTTTCTCACCCAGTGTCTTCTTTTCTGCTGATTTTGAACTACCGCTATCTCCCATTATCCCTTTTCTTCCCATTTGATTGGCCATCAATTCGAATCCTTTTGTTATCTGTTGGGACATGAATACTATATTTTGGTTAATTTTTTTAAACAAAGGTCTTATAATTTTTAGATACTCCATTTTCTCCTTAGTATGGTCTTCTCCCTCGTGAGCCATAGTTTTAGTCCAAGGTGCCCTTTTTTTCCCAATTCTTCTTCTACAAGCCTAGCAGCTTCCAATTCATATTCTAAGGATGATGGTTTATTAATTTAAATCCTATTTAACACCATCAGGTTCCAATACCATGCTCTGATACCACTTGTAATGTCCCTTTTTTAACTTTTACTAAAATTCCCAATTTTCCAAATTTTCACAATTTTTGCTCTTGACTAGTCTTAGTGTCTTGGTCTCCAAATTGGCCCAATTGATCCCAAATCTTCAGATAAGGTGTATGAATGATATAATAAATTAATTATTATTTTCAAGGATTTATTATGGCCCTCCAATCACTTCTTAAAGTTTTTACTAAATTCTGAACAAGATAGATGATTTTATTAGCAATTTTGGGGCTCAAATCCCCCCCGGGTAATTGCTAGAATGGAAACCCAAATATACAGAAACCCACTTGAATTCTCAAATTGAGGAAGGGGATGTGTAGAGGAAATCAACAGGGACTCTTATTTTGAACCAATCTAAATCCCATGGTTATTGTCACTTCCTTCAATAAAATATATAAAAACTAGTTTTGAACCCTTGGGGAAATGAGATGCACTTTAATCCAATGGTTATGGAATTCGAACCAATGGACAAAAAATATCATTTAATGAATATGAAACCTCAAATATGATTCAGTGACAGTCCATTCATTCATGAATAATCAATATTTTACACATCTATTCAAATCTACCAATGTTATAAGAGTTTGCAACAAAGAAGTGGGAAATGGCATTGTTTCTTTATTACTGATCAATAATATATAAAATATATTGGCCTTTCAACCTGATAACTTTCTGAATAGAGAGAGAAGATTATTTACATCAGAATAAAAAATTCTGGATCAAGAGGAGTTCCCTAAAAAATATAAATGTCTCACTAAGTGTGCCTCACTCCACCGGGCTAAAATATGGTGAAAGAATGTGAGATGGGAGGGGGAATGAGTTAAATCCTGAAGTGTCCATGAGCTGTTGTAGCTGCACCTATATATTATAACTCTATTGAATCTCCTTGAAATTCCTGAGTGGCCTCTCCAATCACCAATTAGTATGGGAATCTTTCACCCCCGAAATTGGCTCAAGCAAGAACTAGTCACTCACTAGCTCTCTCTCTTCACAACAACAAATTTCACAAACTGACCAAAAATCTCCTTCTCATGGCTTCTCCCTGTATTTTATAAACATTAATTGTCTCCTAAATTCTAAATACATCCATAAACCAAATCCAAGTCGAATTGGTGTGGCTGCTCATGCTATGCCATGTGGCCTCTGTCTTGACCTTCCATCTTCTCCCAGAATGAGTAGGAACCCATTGGGCATCTCCAAATCACATGAGAGCTGTAATACTCCAAAATTTCGTAAAAATTTAAAAAATTTCTTATAACAATAATTGTTTACCATAGTCACATAATAGGGACATTTAACCCTTAACAGCTAAAATATTAAATTCTTAAACTAGAACTAACTAATTCCTTATTAAATTTTATATTTGCATACTTAATTATTTGCTTTTATAAATAAGCATTAAAAATTTGATGTAGCAGGTGATGATCTGAAGTAACATGAGCTGAAAAAAACTGTTTGTTTACTAGGTACTAAAGTTTATTTTATTGTTTGTAAAATGAAGGAACTTCAGTTCATGACCGAGGCTTACTTGGCTTTTTAGCTAATGCAGTGAAGTGATGCTTCTTGTACAGGTTCTTTTTACAGGTAAGACATTTTTGTAAATTAGTTTCAGGATCGAGATTTAATACTTCAACTAGCATAAATAAAATGCTAGTATATTAGTTTAGTTTACAGCTTTGAGCAAGAAGGAGGTATCATAAATTTGTATATTTTCCTATTTTGAAATTGCTAAGCTGTTACTTTAATGTTGAGGTCTATTTGTTAACATTCTGAATCCTTATTTAGGAATTTTGAGATTGCCTGTAATGTTGAGGTATATTTGTATATTTTCCTATTTTGAAATTGCTAAGTCATTACTTTAATGTTGAGGTCTATTTGTTAACATTTTGAATCCTTATTTAGGAATATTGAGCTTGCCTCTAATATTTCTTCTTATTTATTTACCTAAAAATATTAAGTACTTGGAAGTCTAAGCACAAGATAGAAATAGATGATTTCTTCATAGCTTTAACTATAACTTATACATCATATATATATATATTTCTTTTTAATGTTGGGTTGAAACAAACCCTCAATGTATTCTAGGGAAAGATAAGTTCTGCAGCTATGTCTTACCTTACCAAGTCACTTGTCATCAAGACAGTTTATACGCACTTTTAAAAATCCTAAGTAATTGTTTCATAAACTTGGGTATAAAAGAAATGTCTATTATATATAAAACTACCAGCTTCATGCATAGTAAGTTCTATTAAAAACCTAGGTATTTTCCAAGTATAAGTGCAACTACTTCAGGATAGGGTTATAAGTTAAATAATATTGCTTTGTTTTTAAAGGTGGAAAGTCCTTACCTATAGAACAATTCTAAAATCAATACTACTACCAATTACAATTGTTTTTCTCCTATAGTCATAGATCCTAATCAAACAAAAATTATAATTATGATGCTTTCTCATTTTACACTATGCATCTTATGACATAAAGATATCTATCGATTTTTGAATGAGTTTATAACAAGGCTTATGTATAATTGTTTTTATTTGCAGGCTGCTGCAAGGCTCTCGAACTATAGTGTAAGAACCCAAAGTATTAAAATTTAACTGGAGTCCATGTGGTCGCTGGTTAATGGGTAGGGTTTTGACCTGGGTAAACCTCACTATATAAGACTTATAAACCCTAAAATTTCACATTTTTACCCTATCTTTTTCTATGGAGAGTTGTCGCAGGCTCATGGATGCATGGCCCTGATACCGTCTTTTTTTATTAAGAGAGTAATGGCCTTTGATTTCAAAGGATGGATCAGTTAGTGGCCTTAACCCTTGCGATCGTAAATTGTATTCCTTGACTGCTAGCAGAGTAGTTTATGGTTTTAGCTCATCGCTTGCCTGGGTTTTTCCCTGATAGTTTGGGAGGTTGGAAAAAAATATATTGTTTTTGTTGTGTTTATCTTCCTCGTTGAGTGGTATTGATAGTACTTCTACCAGAGTAAGATATTTCCTTGGCTACAACTGCTATGCAAGAAGATATCTCCGTGGCCGAAGGTCAAAGATTCTCCAGGTAAATCAATTTTGTTCTTTTTACAATTTTCGTAGGTTTTATCATCATTTTGTTTATGTTGTGTTTTCTTTAACACTTCACTTATTTTACAGTGCGGGATCCTCCACATGTGTTACTAGGAGATGTGTGGAAAAAGCTGCTTCCGGAGGAATTTCTCCACGCTACTCAACCCAACCAGTAAGCCTCGGTTCTTACCTGAGGTTCCTTCTGCAATGGGTGTGGGGTTTTGGCTTAGTACTGTCTCATCGAGACTTATAATATCCTGCTATAGCTTTGTTTTGAACCACGTCGTGATTGTGAAGGTCATGT
The DNA here is from genome assembly GCA_001517045.1 of Pseudotsuga menziesii. Classification (NCBI taxonomy): domain Eukaryota; kingdom Viridiplantae; phylum Streptophyta; class Pinopsida; order Pinales; family Pinaceae; genus Pseudotsuga; species Pseudotsuga menziesii. The sequence continues at coordinate 114,345 of LPNX010503508.1, read as the reverse complement.
GGCCATAGATTGTTTTGCAGAAATACTTACAAGGGCCAATGGCCATAACTCAATTTATCCACAGTAATTTATTTTGAACAGGATTTAAGGACGTGACTTTTGTGGGATTTTTAATTATGTTTTAGATAGGGTTTAATATCTCTTACATATTGATTAAGCTCTAAAGGCTTACTGTGTTGGATATCAAGTGTTCGGCATCGAACTGTGGTTTTTAAAAAATCCGATGGCAGACTATGGGGTTTTCTTGTATAGGATAAATTCCAATTTTGTTTAAATTAAAATTAATAGAAAAATAATTTATTATTACAAATACTTGATTTTGGTGAATGGATTGTTAAAAGAATATGGGAGAGATTTTACTGCAGTTTAAGTCCATAATTTTCAATTTTATTTAGAAAAAAGGGAATTCTTTAGGATATTACTTTAAAAATAATTCTGAGTTCTTCTATGTCAGTAATGTTTAAGAAATGTTAAAAGAGAAGGGTTTGTTAATATAACCTGAATTTTACTGTGTGATTGGATTGAGAAATTTTTAAAATGTCTTTTCTTAAATTGTCTTAGTTTATATTTGATAAACAATATTAATAGTGCTTCTGTGAAATTTTGGTTTTAATCCTATGATTTTATAATATGAATATTATAATTAAAAAAATAAAGGGATTAAAGTAAGAGAAGAAGGGTAAAAACCGTAAAAGCCCTAATTTGGGAAGAGAAGGTAAAAGAATGCTAACTGACAGTTCTCCCTAGATTTAGGGTTTGTATTTGTATTTTATTTAAAAACCCTACATTATTATTGATTAACATAATGCGTTTATTACTTGATGTTTATTTATAGTATAAATAAAATTTTCTTAGATGTTAAGGCGAAATCCTATGTGATTACTATACTTCATTTTATTGTTTATAGGTTACTTCTATTTATTTTGTTTTCCTATTTCCTATAATATTTAATAATTATACATATACTTATAATGGATTAAACTTATAAATAATATTATTACTGTGTTAAAGGAGCACCCTTACACAGACTGTGTATTGGGTTTTTTTTAAAGATCTTTCTTGAAGATAGTTTTGTTTATGTTTAAAATAATGTATTCTAACTAAGGAAAATTCTAAAATAGAAAATATTTCTTCTGATTAATCCTATAAGAATCTGTAGAAAGTAAATAAGCATCATCCTATTTACTTCATTTGATTTATCCATCAAAATTTAATCTAACCTTCTGTACTAGAGTACTACCTTCTTGAAGGTGTGGAAAAATACAGTTAGGTATTTTACCCATCAGTAAATTTGAAATTACCCTAATCATTCATTCAGATTTCATCTATCTTTCCACAGTATAATATTTCCTTCAATTAATTCTAAAAATAGATGAAGCAAACATATAACCATATTATTTCCTAAATTCATTCCTTCTTGTTCCTAAGTATGCATAGAGAAATTAGAAAGAACATGTAGAACCTGGAAATATAGCATAGGAGACAACAACTTAAGGATCCTGTTCCTCCCAAGCAAATCCTGAAGATAGCTGAACTACAAATCTTAGGACCCCCGATCCTGTCTACTGGTCCACCTGGTTGAAAGCACTAGGTGAGAGAACTGGTTTAGAAACCTATGCAACTCTACTGAGTAATCAGTAGTAATCTGTTCTACTTGTAGCAGTATGAACTCAGCTTAAATTAGTTGCATTAGTTCAGAACTTCAACACCTTTCACTCAAAAAACTTTTGCTAGTCCCCTCCATCGAATTTCTTGTGCACTAATTTCACTTAGTATTTTCACAAGTAAAGAATGAGCAGCATCAATTGAATTCAATGGGAAGTTTTATTTGCATGCCTAGGTATTTTGGGTCAGTTTTCACTTAATGAGCCACCTGCTCCTATTCCACTTTCTTGGGGAACATGACCACAAAAATAGGGAAGTTTCCTCCTGCAACGGCTAGAAGTATTTTGAGGATGCTGCCAAGTGTCAATCTGCTCTCAACCCATCCTATTCCACCAAGTGGCTAGTAAAACACTCATTTAACAGCCTCCTTAATTTGTTGTCTCATATTTCATTTATTAATTAATGAAATATTCAGTACTCCTTAACCCCACTTGGTCATTAATTACAAACTTTGTAATAATATTAAAACATAATGTCTCCTAAAACATAAAATGTTTTTGCAATTTGGGTTATGTGATAAGAGCTTTATTGGATGCTCTATTTCGACTTGATACGTCAGATATGTCAGATGTTAGCCTCCATATATGACTTGTGTCATAACTATCATAGAATATCCATCATTGATGTCATAGATGTCATAAGTGTAAGGGGAATTTAGCCAAGTGTCCATGAAACTCCCCATTTGGCTCTTCCTTGCTCATGTAAGTTACACTTCATCCCAAATTCGACCTATGAAGTATATGGACAAGTATATTGACCTTATAATCCATTCAAAACATTAGGATTTCCATAGATTTGAGATTGCAAGAGGTGGATGTCATTTAACATAGGAATTCTAGCTTGAGAGGGCCCCATAGTCTCCATATGTCTCCATTTTTCCTAGCCATTTCATTCTTCACTTACATTCATTTAATTGAACTTATTAAATACATATTTTATTCCTTCTAATTTCTAAACATCATTTATTAGCTCCCTTATTAACTTCCCATTGTTTCCACCCAACCTAGGGAACTAGTAGGATTGATGGAATTTTCCCACTATGCAATTATTTTAAAATGGGGACATTACATAAGGTTGGAAATGAACTGAAAAAAGAACTATGGAATGCTTGTAAATTTTTTCTTTGATTCTAAATGAATATCAATAAATGTTTTTTTTTCGTGGAAAAATAATCCTTCCAAAAAATAGGCTTAGTTCACAAATAAAATAAAACTAAAAACTCCCAACAAAGAGTTAGTTCAAAAGTAAATGGAATGAGTGCTCCATTCTTGATATGGTATGCAGTTTCTATAGAACATGAATCTCAAAGGGATGAGGCCTGATGCAAGGCTCATGTGATATTGACTAGATGAAACCTAGCACCTGAACCTAAAGAAATCAATTGTTTGACATGCATAAATAATAAAACGTTAAATAATATAATTGACCTATCATTGTGACGTTAAGTCTATCAATTTGTTGGTTTCCTCGAATCCAGAGAAAGTTCAAGAGCTAAACCAATCTTGTAAGGAAATCCAATGCAATTTACATAGGAAATGTCATAGAGAGAAACTTCTCGCACCTGGTGAAGCCCATTCATCCACCCTTACTCACTCTCAACATCAAAGACCAATGGTCTCTCTTTGTTTTCACAACCAACATGAATGAATGTCTCAAAAGACAGCTTCCAATAACCAGATGGTTACATGAGAAAATATTGGTCATTTGTAGAGAAGCATTGCCATTATTAAGCAAGAAGTAAATTGTTGGGCCCTTGGCCTTCTCAGAGGATGCACATAATGCGAGATGAAGATTGAATGCATGCTAGGAGACCTTAATGAACATGGGATTGAGGCATTATAAAAATCATACAAAGAAAGAGGGGATGGAAAATGTATTCCAATCATTGTCTCCAATGAGCCCGAGAGATTGATCCAATGAACGGAAGAAGTGGGAATCCAGATAAAATGTTTTCCTGTAGTTAGAAGAGAATGGTAGTGCGGAGAATATTATTGGGTATGAATCCAAATAAACAAACAACGACAATGGTTATCATTGAAAGTTACAATGCTAGGATGACTGAATTGAATTGGTTTAAATTGCAAATTACTTTACCAAATTGCACAACATTTAAAACTATCAATTTTCCCATAGATCCAATGATAGAGTGGTTACAATAAGAGGGTGAGATTTTCGTGCCTGTCATTATTAGGATACAAACATGGGAAATCATTGCTTTCCAGCTAGTCCTGCTTTTTCCTTAAGGATTATGTTTATATTTGAGATATGGTATATGTTTAGAGAAAAAAATTTAAGTTTTATTATGTCTTTGATATATATACTAATCCATTATGTGGATTAGTTAGATGTTTGAGCTCAAATTACCTTTTTTCTATAGTTTAAACATTTTGGTATCTTAATTTAAAATCTCTAAAAAATAATCTTTATCATTAATGTGATTGGTTTGTAGAGAATGACATCATTTTCATTTGGTTCTAGGATGGGGTGGCAACCCAATGTTAGGGCTTGTGTAGAGGACAGACAGGATGATATACCTTGCAGGTTGGCCAATCAATATCCAACCTACTACCTAACATTTAATTTTTTTGTTGTAGAGATAGGGTTGTTGGATCTCTAGTTGCTTAAGATCCAATGGCACACAACATTAAAATTCCCTACAACAAATTAAATATAGATCACCTATAGGCTGCATGGAGCCACTATTTGATCCTCCATGGTAAAAATAGATTCGTCATAATTGTTTTTACACAACCTCCAAAAGCTTTTCTCTTCACTCTTCTCACGGTCTAATTTGCATTTTACATAAGCCTGTAAAGCTCAAGGAACATCCAGGATTTTAGGCTTTTAAAAAATTCACATTAAGGAACTCATCAATGTTCATTGAATCTTAGTACTAGTGAGCAAGTGGGATTTCAACATTGAGACGACAGTGAGCTCGTTTCAACCTTATGTTAGGGTTATGGTAAGATGTTCGTGATAGCTGATTATCAAAGGTTGGACTGGGGTGACTTTCTTTCTTTGGAACTCATGCCTAAAAACATTAAGAATCTTTCCCTCTGGTTGACCATCCCCAAACATTTTAGGTATCCAAAATTATAAACATGGAGTGCCTTGACAGGAAACAAGCAGATGGTTATTGCGTTGCGGTGATGGAGATTCCCCTGCTTTCTTTCATAGGGATTCCCGAGGGCATCGAAAAAATGGATCGATTATCAGGGCCCTGGATCTGTAATCTACATCAAATGTGGCGGCGAGATGGAATCAAATAAAGGATGTAGCAACGGGGATGAAAGTCAATGGTCAGTCTTTCATGTGGGCTGTGAAGAAACAGAATGAGACAGATGATATGGATGAAGCTTCTTCATTTCCTCCCTTCCACTGGATTTTCACGAATTCATACAAAGGAAAAAATAGAAAAACTTAATTGGTAAAGTTTCTAGCTTGCTTAGCATGGATGATCACCTACAACCATTTCATTTTCCCTCAAATTTGTGTCACCATTACCAATTTCAATTTTTTTTGTTGTATCACCATTCCCAAATTCAAAATTTTGGATAATACATGATTTGATAATGGTATTGAACCCCATGAGGAAAATACTCCAACTCCAAACCACCATGGGTGATTTGGGTAGCGCACATAAAATTCATGCTGTAGTCAATAATCATCAAGTAGAACATTGGTCTACAATTTGGAGATACAAGTAAAATATGTGGTGAAAACTTCTCATTGGTAATAGATGTTGGATATACTAGTAGTTATATTTTTTATAAATCATATTCTAAATGTGAGTTAGTGGAGGATAATTTCAACGATATCAACTTGGTTGAAATAGTGGGTGAATTAAGAAGTAGGGAAGATATTAAAAGATTGTGAAGTTAGCCTTGAACTTTGTATAACTCAGGTGTCACTATATGTTACTAAATTGGGATCCTATAACATTATTGTAGAAATGGATTGGTTGGAAAATTATGAAGCAATATTGGGTTTACAAATGATCCATGGCATGAAAATGAGACCCTTATTGACAAAGAGGTGATATATTTTTTAAAAATACTAGAGAGTTTGTCTAAATAAGGGTATACACTGTTGTTGATTTTTAGTCAATAATGTTTGTAATTCTGATATAAGCTTGTGGCGGGATTATAACTTTTTTGTCTGCACAAGTCATTGGTAATTGGTATGATGATAAGAAAGTTTGTAGACTGTACTTTTTTAAGGTCTCTTTGAAAAAATTTCAAAGTTTGAAAAGAAAATGAAGCTTTTGATAAAAGGCTCGAACACTTGATATATATTGATGTAACTTTGATTCTTTTTAATAATAGTAAATTATTGTTTTCTACATAGAAAACAAGGGCTACGTAGTAGCTAGTCCTTGCCGCTTAGTTTAGGGATAGTTAAATTACATTAAAAAAAAATGTATGCAATATGATATGGATAACCTAATTACATAGTTGGTGTTTAATTTAGGAATTATGTGACTCAATTACATTTCAAAAATGTAAAAGCAATTTGATATAGATAGTCATATTGTATTTCAAAATATTAAACCCAATGTAATGCATATACTATTAAAATAAATGTTTTAATTTAGGAATAGCCTATAGCTTATGGCATTTTTTAATTTAAATTTTCTATTTAAGTGATTGTTTTAATTAACCTTAAGTAAGTCACTAATATTAATTACATTTATTTCTTGTAACAAAATTCAAGTCAAGCCAAGTAGGACCTTGCAAAACCAAATCACTCCAGGTCACTTAGTAAGTATCCCTTTTGAATTTAAGGAAAAGTTCATTTTTATGATCATGGGAGCTAAAGACGTTCTAAGGATTTAACCGAAATTGATTGCAATTATTTTGAATTGGATGTGTT
>LPNX010503508.1:78904-107362 GCA_001517045.1 Pseudotsuga menziesii | reverse complement strand
GAATAAATTAATAATAATAATAATAATGAAAGGTCAACGATTTATCAAGAGATAATAATAGAGAGTATGAATTTAATTTCTCCATTAAAGTAGCATACTGGCACTCTTTGGATTCCTTAGTCACTGCAAAAAGTAGTAAAATTAATTGTAATTAATTGTAATTAATTTGATCCATTAAATTTCTTTCCAATTACTTATGTGGCTATGCTAATGGCATGATAAACTCCAAACACGTCAATTTATTTATTATTTAATAATTATTTTTATGATAGCTAGCCCCAAACTTTTCTGGACCATAAAATTGATCCACATCATCTATAATTTTATCAATTGATTTATTATTTCATAATAATACTAATAATAATCGTGCAAGTAACATGATAAACTCCAAGCACGTCAATTTAGTATAATAAGAATTGTCCAAAACAACTAACAAGTTCGGTTCGTGTCATACGAAAATCCTCGAGTCATATGAATGGGAAGGTCACTGAATGATAAGCAGAAACACAGTTACTATAGCAACACATAGAGCTACCCAAGGGGCCTAATTGAATCTATTCCACAGAGGTTACTTGCAAGTAGGGGCTTAATCCATAGAGCACGGGTAAGGGAAGCAGCCTACTCCATGGGAAGGGTCATACGCTAATCAGTCGGAAACAAGAATAGACAAAAGAGAGGGTTTTTTTCTTGGTTCTTTAGATGCCAATTAAATTACTACCCATTACCTAGTTTGGAACCAATTAATTCATATCCCAATATTCCCATTCCCTTTGTGAGCGATCCCAGTCCGATAGGCGAAGGCCCTTGGTGAGCCTTAAGCCTAGTTACTTTATTTTGAACCATTGACTTTGTTAGCCCCATTGAGATTAGGCCGATACAAAACACTGACTGCCTACAAATAGGAGGTCTTACTGCTACTTTCAAACATAGAGTGTTATTTCTTCAATTTATAGCCAGCATTTTGAGAGCGACAGTGGTATACTGGTATATAATGTTTTGTTAACAGAAAACATGGGAAGATAAATGGAGGATTGTAAAGAGGATTCCGGACTTAAAAAGACCATAGTAACTGGTGTGACACATACAAGTTTTGACATAAGATTATAGAGTGACACGTACATATTTTGACATAAGATTATAGAAACAAAAAAGGTGTACACGTGTCGATTGCATGCACCCATCCGCTTGATGCAAGGATTGGTATTCATTATAGGCACCTTAATAAATGGTCAGGATTCAAGAAATGTGCACAGTAATGGGGGAGATTAATATATTTCTATTTCTAATTCCTAATTCCCGATTGATCCTTGTGCAGGCGATGTGGTGGTTAGGCGAGTAGCTATCTCTCCATACGACCTTGGAGAATTTTGCCAGTTGGACAAACCATCCTCCCTGCCCTGTTGGACCAACACTGCCCATGACACACTTCAAGTCAGGTGCATGTAAACTGCCACGCGGCCATTGAAAAGCAATCACTGGCTATTTTATGACTGAGTTGACCATTCTATGCCTGAGTCCATATACGAGGGAGTGGCACGACGATGAAGTACTTATTATTACCAGCTCTCCTGTAACTTTTTCTTGCACACAATCTTCATTTTATTCTTATGTTCCATTGGCTTTGTTATTTGGTTGCTTGCTTTTCACCTACAAACTAGAAGGACGAGGAAGACCAGTTGTTTGCTTGTTGTTTACCTGCAGACTAAGAATAGGGAAGGAAGGCCGGTGAGTGAAGCAGTTAGTCACTTTGTTTACTTGCATGATGGAAGAAGCTGCCCGGTTCCTGTAGGTGTCCAGTTTGGCCTTACATCATCTAGATAAATTGTAAGTGGATGCATGAAGTAGAAAAGAATAATGGGAAATTTGGTCCTTGTTTAGAACAATTTTGAGGCAAATAATTTATTTTAAATTATTTAAAACTCATTTTCATGCCAATTCAGTTGGAAACCACCTTTGAACTCTGAATGTAAAGAATGTATTTGTACGCTATTCAAGTTAAACAAAATATAGCACTTTTTTTACTATTTTTTAGTTGGGAGTACACTTTTAACTAGTAATCATCCTTAACGACTCTCTCATCCTTGGTAATGAGCTTATAATTTTCTTGTCCTGAGCATTGAAGATTCTCGATAAAACCTGAGGTGGGGTTGGGGTGGGATGAAGAGGGTTTAATAAACTTGTTTGAGCAATTCACGAACTAAACTGTTTTCCAGGGAAAGTTACCACCCAAAGGATAAATAATTGATATTTTATTGGAAAGGGTTATTTTGTTGAAAGACAAAAATGAGGCATGATCCAAAGTCATTTCCCCCAAAGTAGCATCATGCAGAGAATTGCTAATTCAACAGAATTACCAATTCCACAGTAACTCTAAAAATCGCGATAATTGTAACTTCTCCCGAAGTTTCCTAGAAATTTAAATTTATTAACGTCATCTTCATCTTCTAGGTTGTTGCAAAAGGACCAGCCTTGGTTGTTGCAGCACCAATGTGAAGGATGGTGACACCATTTTCATAGATAGTTTAGACTACATTACGCTTTTTTTTCCATAGAAGGCAGTGAATTTCAATAACTGGTATTAAGTTCTAATTTTACAATAAGATACTTAGAGTTATTAATTGAGAAATGTTAAACACTCATAGGAGGATTACTTAACTGGAAGCAATGCTTTAAATTATACGTATTTTTATTCATAAAGACACTGAATCCCAATACCTGGTATTAAGTTCATATTTTCCCATAAAATGTGGTAGTTATTTATTGAGGAAGGTTAAACGCCCATGAGAGGATTACTCAACTTGAATCCATGCTTTAAAATATACACAAATTTGATTTCATATGAAAAACTTGAATCAATAAATTCGAGTGCAAATTTTATTTCTTATAGCAGAGTTAGTACCCAATGCAGCCCAAGTTAGACCTATGGCCTTTGAACTATAGGATGAAAGATTCCGACTTTTCCATCCCCATAGTAGCCCTACTCTTATGGTTATGATTAACTTATGCTCCCCACCATTCCATAACTTAGGATGGTTCATTTGTCCTTCCATACACTTGATCATCATCCAATGGGCACATTGAGTGAATCCTTAGCCCTACTCTTATGGTTATGATTAACTTATGCTCCCCACCGTTCCATAACTTAGGATGGGTCATTTGTCCTTCCATACACTTGATCATCATCCAATGGGAACATTGAGTGAATCCTTGGCGCTTTTGATCCCTGTTACCAGCCGTAAGAATAAAAAGTTAAGTATGCCACAACCAACCATGCTTATCATAATCACGACTTAACCATATCTATGATTTGGCATTAACCATGCATGGAGTGTTTGTACAATTCAAAGGTATAAAACAGGTATTACATCAATGACTCGTACAAAGCCTATATTCTCCCGGAGTGTAAAATATAGTTATAATTTATTATGGTAATCCTCTGCAAACATATGCACATTTCCATCAAACTTTTGTAGCTTATCAATTTCATTGTCTTCCTAGTGTGTGCTTCATTTATGGATTTAGGGTTTTGATATTGTACAATTTTCTTTATAAAACAATTAACTTAATGGGTGAGACTTGAGAGCGTTTTTCTGGAACACTAAACATGTGAAAATGACACTCTTTTACTGAGCAACACATCTATCGTTAACCCCTTACACTTGCTCACAACTGTCATTAACCCCTTACACTTGCTCACATTTGTCATTAACCCCTTACACCGTAAAAGGGAATAGTTTAATTATGGGTCAAATCAACGAGTCACTATGCATATTTCAATCTTCGTTGCATCCATAAATGCAATCATAATCACAAAATGATGTAATGATTACAAAATAAGGCCTAAACGAATCAGATGATAGATAATTATAAATTGCATTATATTATAAAAATATAAGTTTATGTGTATAATGTTTACTTTAGCAAGCCTGAATAAATTTTTGGTCAAAGGTATGGTTAATTAAAGATCAACGATGTATCTATTGCATTATAACCTGCCCGCGACACGAATAATAACCTGTCTGCGACAGAGATAATAAAAAAGTTTTGAAAGAAATTAATAAACAAGTATCTTTAATCTTGTCTTAATGTAACAAATAAGGAATTAAAGTTTTTTTATAATTAGAAAAATTCAAGATCATATTAACCCTTCATTGATTTTCATACAATTGTTTTAATGAAATAACATGCATAAACAATATTATATAATGTATGTTTCTAAATTTAATTTGTTTTTTTCCATGTACATTTACTCAACGCATTTATTTGGTGAGTGAGGAATTGTGAACAATAATTTCTATGTACCGAATACTATTATGATTTATGACTATTTAAACATCCATATGAGAGACACACATATATATATTATATTAGTTTTTAGTTTTAAGGTTAATAAGATCTTTCATTTTTTAATTAAAAAAAATGTAGGTTTTTCTTCAGAATTTATTTCTTAAAGAATTAAAGAAATGTGCATATATCCTTTATGTTCTTTTCATCTTTACAATTTCCTTCACCAACTATCAAAATTACCTACACCTTCTAGCTCTTTGGCTTAAGAGCTTTACACAAAAAAAAACTTCCAACAGGCTTTCACTTTCTATTTCTAATATTTTCATCATTTTCTTTTATCTCATACTGTAGAAATACTTCTAGCTTAAAATAAAACGAGCTCCAACTTAATTTATTAAAACCGAACCTTCCACCATAGCATTACCATCTTGCACTTCTTGATTGGACAACATTTATCAACATTTTTATCCTCTTGCACCAACTCTTCAGATGAATAACTTGTAGATTGAACTCTCCTTTAGAATTTGCTTCTTGGTTTACTCCTCAGTTTCACTAATATAGATTTAATATTATAAAAAAGGTAATATAACTATAATATATTATTATTAATAATAATATATTAAGATAGAAGTATATAGGTATATAGGTATACTAGTAATAAAATAATAATTTACTAACAAAACAAGGATTGATATGTATATAGGTTGTATATATATAATATACAACCTTTCTCTATTTACTTCATGTCAAATACACACCATGGTCATAGAAATTTCACATAGAATCTAGCTAAACCTTCCCATGATCTAAGGTCATTGCCTCCTACAATACCTTCTGGTCTACCCTTTCATCCTTTACACACTTTTATTTATGTTAACACACTTAGATAATGGAGAAATATATTCAGTTTTTGGACGATATGATACCAAAGCTTTTGAATGATTTGCGTATTCCTTTTTAATGGAAAGAAATAACATTATTTAGTCACGATAAGGCTGCATTTGCATCTTATTCCAAAAAACTCATGCTAATAGTTGGCCTTAAAGATGGTGGCAATGTCGAGGACATTGCCACCACATGGCTCTTGCTTAATAATACATTCTAGTTAAATATCAAATAAATTTAAAAATTCATATATTCAATTAACACAAAAAAATTTGTGTTCTTTAATATTTATTAGTTTGATTAAACTAATTTATGTTGTTGTAACTATTAAATTTGTATCTTCGAGTGATTGGTTATAACAATCTCTCCATATAGTATTAGGGAATTGGAAAGACATAAAGAAGTTATTATTGCCTATTAGTGTTTATTAGCCATAAGTTAAGTGGTTGTGCTAGTATTTTTTTCATGTGGTTCACAACAACAAATATCAGTGCTCTCTACATCCACAAAAAACCTCCCCTAGGATTCCATGAGGAATGTGGGAAGGCCAGATATTGTCGCTAGAAAGGTGGCTTAACAAGAGCATCAAATATTCCCATTTAAGAGCTCCACGTGTCACTTAAAAGGATTGAACCTAGGTAGGGAGTGTAACAATCATTCCTCCCAACCACCCAAGCTATATCCAATGGACTAGTGGTTGTGCTAGTATCATTAATATGTTGTATTTCAATATTAAATAATGAATTAATTGAATCATGGAGAATTTATTTTATATTCAATGGTGAGAATGGTTCTCATGTCGATGTGTGAGGCTCGTGAAGGTTCTTCTTGTGGCATCCATGGCTAAATTGCACTAAATGGTTGTGCTTAAGAACATGTATAGACATAATTGACAATCCCTTTACACAAAAATTCATATGACTTTTGTTGGCCATAATCGTTAATCCATGTCTTCTCTCCCATTATTGTCTCCTAATCACAAAAAAATTTACTATATCTTTTTCTTCTAATCACAACAATGCCCAGATTAGTGGCACATTTGTTTTTGAAGCTATTGTTAATCTTTCAAAATATAGAGTTATTTGTAAATTGTCCATGCTTACAAGGAATCGAGAAATTGTTCATGTTTTCATTAGCATGATTTGGTTTAATAGGTAGGGTTTATAATCATTGATGTTGATTCTAATAGCATGGGGATTACAATCATCAACCTCCTGTCCATCCTGAAAATATTATTATTAGTTCGTTGTCTTTCAAGGATGTGATAATGAAAAATTTTCATCATGGAGAAGATATGTTGTATGCAATGGTGAGAAGGATTCTTGCGTCAATGCATGAGATTTTTTAAGGCTCTTCGTGTGGCATCCATGGATAAAAATCACTAAATGGTCGTGCTTATAAAACATGCATAGGGATGATTAGAAATCCCTTTACACAATAATTGATAGTACTTTTGTTGGCCATAAGTGTTAAGCCATGTCTTATTTCCCATTATTGTCTCTTAATCACAACAATGCTTACAATATTATTATATTTTAATCATGTCAATGCTCACATTAATGACATATTAATATTTCAAGCTATTGTTAATATTTAAAAATATAAAATTGTTTGAAAATTGTTCCTGCTCAGAAATCGAGAAATTGTTCATCTATGCTTTAGCATGATGTGCATTCTAGTTGTTTAGCTTTGCTTGAGATTAACAATTAGGGGTCTATATTTTGGTTTGTTTACATTTTCTTCAGAATAATCCTTGGGGGTCTCTATTTTGCTCTATTGTGTTTGTGATAAAGCACAACTTTACTTTTTAATTGTGATTTATTTCATCATTTGTTTGTAGTTTCGTATCAATCTAGAGAAACTAGAAAATGAAGCTCTTGTTTTATCTCTATTATTACTTGGAGTCTTGTTCCAGTTTTGGGATCTATGATTGTGAGGATCTATGATCATCCTTAAAACAAAGATGAAAACCAATATTGTCTACAAAAGATATTGCAATTTGGGCCTTCCATGGAAGTTTGTGACATTAAAACTATGTATATTTTAGCTAGAGATGCAAAAACCATTTATTGGACCAATAGGTAGTTCTTTTGACTCTATCAGCTTCTTGTGTTTTTTTTATTTTCCATTGATACATAATTGTAGATAATCTCACCTGTAGTTTATGAATCCCACAATGGTTGTTAGGTTCACAAATAAACTCCTAGCGATAAAAAATCAAGAATAACAATATTATCCTAAAATATTGTTTCAACAACATGTAGTTCAGTCATAATTCAATGTTAGCTTGTCCCTTTTTAGCTAATGTGGTATCCATCTATGCAATATTAAACATTTTTTGGGTGTTTGTGTTATTTTGATGTGTATAATAAGTGGACTACCTGCATGGCTTTTCTTTGGATGAACAATTTGGGGTTTGTGCTTTGATTTGTTTAGTTTTGCTTCAGATAAATCCTTGGGGGGGTATGTGTTTTGCTTTATTATGTTAATGATAAACATGATTTTACTATTAAATTTAATCATGTTTTATTTCATCCATGGTTTGCATATTCATATCAATTCATAGGATCTAAACACGGAGGTTCTTTCTTTATCTCCATTATCACTTGAGGATTGTACTTGAGTTGGGATCTATGATTTTGAGGATCTATCGTAATCCTCAAAACAAATATGCAAACCAATATTGTTTGCAAAAGATATTGCAATTTTGGGTTTATGACACAAACTATGTTTAGTTTAGCTAAAGCTGCACTAATAAATATAATCCTATGGGAAACAACAATTTATTGGTCCAATAGGTAGTTATTTTGACTCTAGCATCTTCTAGCATTTTGAGTTTGTCTTTGATATCATTGTAGACTAAGCTTGCCTCTGATTCAGGAATTCCATAATGGTTGTTAGATTCGCAAAGAAACCCTCAACCATCAACAAAGCAAGGACAACATATAATCCTATACTGTTGTTGCAATAGCACAAATATTTGGCATCAAACACACATTTCAAATCAATTCAATTCCATTTCATCCCTTTGCAACCATGTGGTATCTCTTTATGTATTATTTATCAATTTCTTAGTGTTATCAATGCCTACTACATGCTTTTAACTCTAGCTTCTTTTTGTTTTTGAGGATGTTAGAGAAATTTTTTTAAATGGGCCTCATAAGAAAAAAAAACCAACCATATTTTCTTGATGAATTGGGATTCAAGAACTAATAGAATTTCAAGAAAAAAACATCAACCATAATGGTTGACTTGACATATTTGTCTAAAAAAAGAAAGAAAAAAAATATGTTCAACATATCTCCCTGTGGTTTTACTCAAATTTCGAGTGGGAGCACTCGTTGGATGAAAAAATAAGTTTTACATCCAATGAGTACCCACACTCCATACTTTTAATGGAACTCACCCCATGAAAAATTAATAAATACATTAAAAAAAATGTGAAGTAATTTTTATTATTATCTATTTTTCATTTTTCATGGAGTGGGCCCATCAAAAGTATGGAGTGTGGGTACTCTTTGGATGCATAATTTAATTATGCATACAAAGAGTGCTCCCACTCGAAGTTTGAGTAAAATCACAAGGAGATATTGAAAATATGCAAAAAACATATATCTTCCTCCAAAATTCAAAAATATTATTTTATTATATTCCTTAAGAGGCCCAGTTTAGACCCCAAATTTTCTCTAGTTATTTCCATTCATATATAATTGTAGGCTAAGCTCGCCGTTGTTTTAGGAATTCCATAATGGTTGTTAGATTCACAAAGAAACTCCCAACCATCAACAAAGTAGCAACAAAAATATTGGACTATACTATTGTAACACCAACACAATTATTTGGCATTGAGCACATAATTAAAATCAATTCAATGTCATTTCAGCCATTTGCAGCCTGTTACCCCCATATTTGTATGGGTGGGATCTATTGCAAAGGTGGAAGGAAAGCAGGGCTTATATTTGGGATGTAAAATAAGATGATGTTGATGAGCAAGTTGAAGTTACAACCATTGTTTATGGATGAAATCATGTGTTGGGTGCAACTTTTCCTCTCTCATTTCAAAAGCCAAAATTGGGTACCCAGTTTGAAGGCATTATTGCTGGTGCTATAGGTTTCTTTGTGGTTTTCATGATGAATAATCCCCTTAAACACATGAGAATCCAAAGTGAGACAAATAGAGTAGTAGATTTTTATGGACAATATATCATTTCATATTGATAGGTTGTTTATCCTGATTATGAGCAAAGATTGGTATATTATTTTTGAAACTATTCGGAGGTGTTATCACCTTCGATTTTGGTGTTGTAGGGAAGACTTCTGAAAATATATAATGATAATAAAATTGTGGTATATTTGTAGAGGACAAATGGTGTCTTTTTCTCACAACTTATATCAATACAAGGGGTTTTGATGAAGTTGAAAATCTGTTTGAGGTTACTTTTGAGCTGGAGAGAACATTTTTAGATCTAGTTTGAGTGTTTTAAAAGGATGATCAACCACAACATACTAGGGGGGAATTTTAGAGACTTGTTTGTACTTGTGATGAGATCAAAGGGAATCACATTATATGAGATGATGATATCAAGAAATAATCAAATAAGATGCTCTAATCAAATGCATAACCTCAACGGATCATATAGCATCATGACATGAACATAAATATCATTACTCAATTTTGTATACTAGAAATGGAATACATTGATGGTTCTATGCATTACTGGCTCCCGTCGGGCCTTCTTAAAGCATGCATGTTTCACTAGTAGTACTAAAGTATATTTCAATTTTGATGAGTCCCATCGCTAGTGGCTATGGGATGTTGTTTTTATAATGTTTGTGTTGTTGAGAATTTCATTGAAATCCCTTGCATTTAAGGCTTCTTGATGGCATGAACAAATTTTGAAGAACGTTTTATTAATGGGCTTGGTTTATGACAAATAAGAACAACTTCACTCTGTATCTCAAAGTTTGATCTAGGTTTTCTAAGGCATTTTTGTTCATGGATAGGGGGTATCACTATGAACATGTTGTTGTAAATGAAATTTTCCTATGGCTAGGGTTTAAGAGGCCATCAATGTACTAGGGTTGAAAGGTGGATGCAAATGGTTCTACAAGTATATATAAGCAAGTTTCAGAGATTATAATGGTTCATACCTTAGCCAAACGAAGGTTGATCCAAGCATCCCTTCAATCCTCTTGCTTCTCTCACTCTAAGAGACCTGCAAAATGAATTATACCTTCCTCAAACCAATATGACCACATATAAAGCAATGATAATCAAATAAACATGAACTAATGATATGACTAACATCATCATACGATCATAAACAAAGATTCAATCACACATTGAAAATTGATTTGGAAAGAAGAAGGACATCACATCTTTATTAATCTTGAAAACAAGTACAAGTATGCCTTCTCTTCAAGTTCGACACCTCACAAAACCTTGATCTGGTTCTGCTACTTCTCTTCTCCAAGGAACTCAGCATCCAAGCTCTGCAACACAAGGAGAAAGCTTCTAGGGCAAAGGTGTGGGTAAAGAGAGTCCCAATTCGTCCAGCATAATGATGCAAAGATTCAAGTCTCCTCTCATAGACCTCCCTACCTCTATTTATATGCTTTATGAAGAGTTAGGGTTGAAGACAAAGTAGTTACAACTGAAGGAGTCAGTTGCATAACTACCCAAACTACCCGAATTTCAAAATACATATTTTTTTGACATTTTCAGGAGGCGTATGCGGGTTGTAGAAACAACAGTCGCGTACACGAGGAGGTATACGCGGGTTGAAATACAGAAAGTCACGTATTTAAGGCATACGCAACTATTATATATAGCAACTCACATACGTACGCGGGTTTCCTTAAGGAAACTTGCATACACATCAAAAAACTCATTTTTAGGGTGTTTTTGGGAATTTTCAGACTTTGGTGTATTCTAGAAAGTTTTAGCTAACAGAAATATATTTCCAACGGTGCAAAGATAAGGTCAAACAGAGTTACAAAACTCTAGATATGAGTCCTCCAAGTTAGTTGTTTTTTCAGCGACTTTCAATGACTTTCATGAAGTGTCATCATGGAAGTGTCGACATACGACAGAATCATGGGAAAGTGGTCACAGGCAGAGATGTGTCATTTTGAGCTATAACACATGTAGCAAAGCAGCAATAAAAATTAGTATGAGGATTCAATTAATGAATAGAATTTGAACATCTGATCCCCCGCATGTTTAACCACAACCAAAAATATCATTCTAGGATAGTATTGAGAACAAAGACAATTCTGGGTGTTTTAGAGGCATCATTTTAGGGTTTCTTGCTAATGAGATCTCATAGCATGGGTAACCTTACATCATTTAAAATCTAATAAATAGTATAGGTCAAGATGTAATGGAATAAGATAGGAATTAAAATATTATAACATCAAGTTATCAGTAACATTTAAAATATTAAGAGCGGTTGCTTTGTAATTTCAATATCTATTGAGGTGCATTTGAAAATTGTATCATATAAGTGGAGACACTTTGGTTTCAAATATTTTTGCTGATTACAAATGTTATGTTTCCACATAATATTGAATGTGTTCATAGTGTGCATTAGTTGGAGTTGATTTGTTTTTTGTACTCCAAAGGCTTGATGATTTGATGAGCAATATATTTTTGTGAATTTTCATTCTAAAATTTTATACTGGAGCCCACATGGAACTTTTTCTAGAGAAATCATTTCAAGTTATCAAGGAAATTCTTGCATTTTCGTATTTAAGGAAATTAATGATGAGTAAAAATCTTCCATGGATAATTGACCTTTCAAGCAATTTTTGTGTCAAAAAATGAAACAATGACTCTCTTAAGCCTTCAAATATAGTAAATAGTGTCAACCAAGATTTAATGACACAAAATAGGAATTAAAATGATTATACTGTCAAGTTGTTGGTGAATAATTCAATTGTTTCTTGATGTATAAAGAAACCATCACTTTAAATGTATGTTAGTTTAAGTTTTGGTTGGGTGTTGATTCTCCCATATAGTGACTAATCTTTTTAGGAGCCAACAACAAACTTGGTTGGCACAATTCATTCTTGATTTGAGTTTAAAAGTGCAAAACAGAATGTAAAACCCTTTAAAAATAAGCTAGAGGCAATTCAATCATTTTAGGTTATCATGGAAATTCTTGCATTTTTAATTTAAAAAAATTAATGACAAGTTAAAATCTACCATGACTATTTATTGACATTTCATGCAAATATTGTGTTAATAAATAGAATGATGGCTCTGTTTATCCTTCAAATCTAATAAATAGCATAGAACAAGATTTAATGGCACAAAACAAGAAATAAAAGAATTATATCATCAATTTATTAGTGAATAGTTCAACTGGTGCTTGATGACCGAAGAAACTATCACTTAAGATGCATGTTTAGTTTAAGTTTTTCCCAGGAGTTGATTCTCCCATATAGTGGTTCCCATTTAGGATTCGGAAACAAACCAAGGTCAATCTTGGTTGGCATGATTAGCTCTTGATTTCAATTAATGGGTGCAAAGTAGAAAGTAAAACCCATTAAAGGAGAAGCTAGAGGCAATTCAATTTATCACAACAAGAAATGGAGGCAATTTAAAATGAATTTTTGCTCCTTCAAGTCACAATTCTATAGATATTGTCGAACGATTGCAATGTAGTTGTTTGAGAAAATGATACCACCGATATTTATTGCAAGCACTTATTTAGGTAGCAATTTAACTTGTTGTTGTGTTATCTTAGGCTTGTATTGACCCAATTTAATGAATTGCCTTTTATTGTTATTTGCTTTACCCTTTTCAATGTTGTGAGAATTTGTTTTCTCAAAGTGTTATTGGAGTGTTAAAGTGCAAAATAGATTGTAAAACCCATTTAAGGAGAAGCGAGAGGGAATTCTATTTATCACAACAAGAAATGGAGGAAATTTAAAATGAATGTGTGTTCCTTCAAGTCACAATTATGTAGAGCTTGTCCAAATATTGCATGATATTTTTTTTACCAAATTAGCCCACCTATACTACTTACAAGCATTTTTTAGGTCGCAATTTAACTTGTGGTTTCATTGTATTTTCTTTCCTTGGCCCAATTAATTTAGATTTTTAAAGTGTTATATTCTTTGGCCTTTCTCCATGTTGTTAGAATTTGTTTTCTTTGGGTTTTTTTGAGTGTTAATAAGTATTTTTTTAATGTACTTGTCAATTGCATATTGACTTGAAAAGTGAAAAATGGGACCCATGGAGGAATCAAATGAAATATTTGGTAACTTGATGTTTCCTTAGTAGTTCGATACTTGATTCATTGCATACAAATATAATAAGAGGACGAATACTACCATTCATGGTCATATGAAAATTTCAAAAAAAGTTCATTCAACTTGATGGATTTATTCTAGCATTTCACAACATTAAAATTATTTTAAAAGGAAGGATACCACACTAGTACATGTGAACCTTTTTCACACGGAAAATCACTGCTATAGTAACACATCTCCTTCTCTATAGCGATGTTTAGAAGCCTAAATTTTCATCGCACAATTATCGTCGCATTAGCCACTCTTTGAATATTCTGTTGGTATAGCGACAGAACATCGATAACATGTGGTGATTGTGGCTTTTGCTTCAAAAATAAATAAGCATTGATATAGCGACTTGTATGTGTCGTTATAGCCACGGCTGCACGTCGCTATAGCGACAGGTTATTGTGGGAAAAAACAAGCAACTGTTAGATTTTTATCATGTAAGCTATATGATCTTAGGATCTTATCTAAGAGAATAACAAGCACAACAATCAATAACAATAGAAAATTAACACAAATATTTTCCTCGAGGAATCCATAAAGGAGAAAACCCCGCAACTTCCTCAGAGATAGATTGAGCACCAAAAGTAAAACCCAAATATACGAAGATTATGTCCCGACAGCAATTGTCTCTCTCTCTCTTGTCCTAGCTTCTTCTCTCTCTCAGTTATGCGCTACAACTGAGTGTGTGTGACTATGATAAATAGAGAGGATCACTCTCTATTTATATTCTTTCATTCACTTAATATTTGAATCTATTATGTAGGCTCGAGTAATCCTAACTCGGTTATGTAGGCTCAAGTAACCACAACTAGAGTACTAATGACCCGACTTACAACGGAGGGGACTTCCTCATGAATTTTCATAATTCTCCTGATAGGAACATTGGGGTACAAATAAATACAAGTGATTCTCCCGATAGGAGCATCAGGGACCAATGAAATAAAATATATACAAGTAAATACATTCTGAAGTTACAAATACATCAACACTCCCTCTTAACTAGGAAGGTATTCTCTTGACACAATTCATCAGCACAATTCTTCTTCTTTGGCTCATCATCAAATCTGGATCATCATTAAAGTTGTATCATCATTGGATCATCATCAAATACGGATCATCACTGGATCATCATCAAAGATGGATCATCACTAGATCATCATCAAAGCTAGATCATCACTGGATCATCATCATCAATGCTTCTGCTATCTCAATTAAATAGTGCTATCTCTCAATTCTACTCGTCACAAGAAGCTCTACAGAGCCAGCCCTTTTTCATGATGGTTGTAGGCCTATCCTCCAGGTAGGTCTTCATCTTCTTCAACACTTATATCTGACCTAGTAAGAAAGGCCCTCCCAGCACTTACATATGACCATGGGAGGAACACATTCACCACCATATCAAAAAGGTACTCCTAACACTCACATCTGACCTCATCATGTCAAAAAGGCCCAGCACTCACATTCGACCTCATCATGTCAAAAAGGCTCATCTAGCACTCACATCTAACCACATCATGTCAAAAAGGACCAGCACTCACATCTAACCTCACCATGTCAGAAAGGCTTGTCCATCACTCACATCTGACCACATCATGTCAGAAAGGCTCATCTAGCACTTATATCTAACCATGTCATAAAGGATCTGCACTTACATCTGACCCAGTCAGAAAGGCTCTGCACTCACATCTAACCATGGGAGGCCCAACCTACTACCATGTCAGAATGGCTCTGCACTTACATCTAACCATGGGAGGCCTAGCCTACCACCATGTCAGAATGGCTATGCACTTACATCTGACCATGGGAGGCCTAGCCTGCCACCATGTCAGAAGGGCACGACACTTATATCTGACCATGGGAGGAACCAATCCTACCACCATGTCAGAAAGGCTCAACACTTATATCTGACCATTGGAGGAACCAATCCTACCACCATGTCAGAAGGGCTCATGGACTCATCACTTCCTCTTGGAAGGAACCTCGATATGGAGAACACCAAGCTTCTCCCTAAAGTAGTCAAACTTCACTCTGGACATTTCTAGCATAGAATCACATCAGGGTTGATTACATCCAAGGATAACTTGCGAGCTTCACCAAGACCAATTACATCTGAGGACAACCTACAGGACTGATTATGTCTGAGCCACCTATGAGCTTCACCAAGATTTTATGCTCAAACTACCTGTCTCATCAGCTATGATAAAACTCCCTCTTTCAAGAGATCTCAATTTAGATCACATAGTTTCACTGCTCCTCTCTACATCATACAAAAAATGCAAGTCAGATCAATCAAATCAAATAGTAGTTTTCAAAAGAAACATACTACCTCCGAAATAGTCGAACAAGTGGCAAAATATTTTTCCCTGGTTGTAATCAGTGCCATGCAGAACTGCTTCCTGATAAATGAAGAGATCACACCTGATCCCATACTGAAGCAACACCCGGAAGTGCTCTTCCTATTAATGGAACTACCTTCCCAATCTGAATCCACATAACCTTCCAGGTTAATCTTCTGATTCACCTCATACTTGAACCCATAATCCATTGTACCCTTCAAGTACCTCAGAATATGATTTGAATAAATAAGGTGAACATGTCTCAATGTGTTCACAGCAAAGAAAATATCTGGTCTCCTATCCGTCGAGTACATCAATGAACCAATCATCTGATGATACATCGTGGCATCAACCGACTCTGATGAAGCAACACTCAATAGCTTCAGGTTCGTTCCATAGGTGTGGTCATGGCCTTATAGTCCATCATCTTGAACCTCTTCAGGATCTCTACTACATAATTCCCTTATCCTAGCTATATTCCATCCACATTCTGCCACACCTCCATGCCTAGAAAGTAGTGCATCATATCCAAGTCGTTCATCTTGAACTCGGCAGCAAGTATCCTTCTTGCAACTTTAATGAGTTCCTCTTTTATGTCAGGAACAAGTCATTGACATATAATAGAAGCATCACTGTTCTTCCACCTTCAAACTCAAAGTAAAGGTTGAAATCAACTTTACTCTCAATAAATCCTAGAGCCATTAGTAAGCTATCCATCCTATTGTACCATGTCGAACCTCAAGATCTTCTGCAGTCACTCCCTCTGAAGTGGAGCATCATTCTCCCTTTTCCTCTATGTATTTAAACATTATTTCCTAGGGTAACAAGTAGCTTCCTCTGCTACTAATATTCTATTTATCCATCTAGGGTCACTGGATACCAAGATCCTCTATCCAGAACCTTTCCAAAAGTTCTTCTCGCACCCATCTATGAACTTTTCATCCTCTACAGGCTTTCATCTTCAACCTTGTAGCAAAGGTTAAGATCTTCATCACTCTAGGTGATATTCAAGATCCTCATGTATGTGTTATCCCATGGGTGTCTTCTGAGCTCCTACAAGGCCTTCTTTCATTTACACACATGATTCTTCTAGTGGCTACAAATGTCTTTTCATATTCTATGCCTTCTTTCTATTAGAAGCCTTGTGCTATGAATCTTGCCTTGTATCCCACAAACTTCTCTTTAGGTCTCAATACCACCTCTTAGACATCATTCTTCATGATATGGTACTCTCCTTCCCTTTCTTCTTGGCTACTTCTTCATAGCTAGAAGGTTCTACATCAATGATGTCGTTCAACAGTGTCTCATAACTGCACTGTGTCTGAGACCTCTTGAATTCTTTGAAAGTATCGTCCTTGGATTATTTCTTGAACTGTCGTCACTTGTTCTTCGGAACAAGTCTAATCCTTCTTTTCTTATCGGTGATTGTATGCGATATTTCCTACAAGTCAAATGCACCAGTTGTATGATTAGAAACATTTCATAATGCTTATTCATAATGAAAAAAATTCTTTTGTATCAAGATATAATCATGCAACTATTTTATCCAATACAACATTCATCCATATCATACAGAAACTTTCTAGATGCCTTCCATCTCTACCAGGACAACATTGATATTGTGCACTAATCCAATATGTCATCAAAGAGGTTTCATTCTAGATAAGTAGTAATGGATAATTGTATAGCACCATGGGCTACTTACCCATCACATGCATATTAGTAGTATATTGTCATTAATGCAAACATTCTATAACATTAATTGAATATAAACAAATGCATAAATTAATATCATGAAATGACAATTTAATACTTATCTTTATTCATTTTGTGGGTAGACTCCTTCTTGAGCCTTCAACTTCATCATCTTCTTCATTCATAACAGCATCGTTTCTTATCCAAATGCTAAGATGGATAAGGGGTTCTTCAAGAGTTTGAGTCCTTCGGATTCCTCATTGCTTGAGGGATCTTCTTTGGATGGTGAGAGCTTGATATTCAGTTTCTCCCATATTCTCTTCTCTTATCATGGGTCGAGCTTCATCTTGTGTGTGCTCTTCCCAGAGTCTACTGAAAGTAATCACTTTCTTCTGGCACACATTCCTCAAGTGAATGAATCCTATGATACTGGGAGGCCATTCAAGGTGGTTATCACAATTTCAGTATTCTCTACTTCTTCATCCACTGCTTCAAGTTGTTATTTTATTTGAGAGACCCTTGTAAAGTATGATTGTATGGTCTCTACATTCTGGATCTTTACATTCTTCAACTAGCTTCTCAAATTCATCTTCTGGTTTATGTTCTTCCCTTCAAATAGCTTGGTTAAGGAATCAAACATATATTTAGGTGTGTTTAGGGAAGACACTTGTGGTACAAGGTGATCCTTGATAGAATCAGCAATTATCTTCTTGGCCTTGACCAAGTTCTTATTGTGTAAGGCTTTAGCCTCATCTCCCTCTAGAACTGGAACCTCTCCACTTATGTAGAAGTCCAATTCATTTTCTTCAAGAACCAGTGAAATCCTATACTTCCATGCTTGGAAGTTTTCAACTTCACCAATATTTTCATCAAGCTGATGTGATTAGTCATCTTGAAATGAGAACCTCAACTGTGAATAACAAAAGATTAGATCTTACCGATTTGAGGTGTTCGTCCTGGTTTCGGTGCTGGCTGATCTAGGGTTTGTCAGAGAAACCATAATTTTCAAAAATTAGAATATTTATGATATTATTGGATAGAAATATGCACCTCTTCAGAGTGAGATTTCCAATGTACTCCTTTTCTGAAAACAGTGGAGGGAAGCTCCTGAAACTGGAAGCCCTAGTTTTCCAATTTCCTCTATAGAAATTCTTGATATTGTTTCTACGGTATCTCTGAAATTGCTGCTCCTCTATTTCTGAAATTTAGTACTAATTTATCCTCTTATATATTATTTCCAACACCATAGGTTGGAGCAGAATTGGTTTCACCATTTGTGACTTATGATAGTTTTCCCAAGGTGGCTTCTTTCAGGACTGTTCAGTATAGCAAACTTGTACGAACTTCCACATGTCATTGTTTCACCTTCAGGGTATGAAAATTTTACCACCAAAATTAAGTTTAGTTCCCTATATATAACATCTTGCAAAATTTCATTTGGACCTTTCATAGCCCTATATATAGTATTTCTCCCTAGGTGTCCCATTTAGGGATGAATCCTGGAAGAGGCTGGAACCCTGATTTGGAGGAATCATATCTCCTAGAATATAATGAATCTAAGGCTAAATGTTTTACACAATGTACATCAGGATTTTATATTAGACATATAAAAATTTAATCCCCTGAGACTTCTTCAATCCTGAGATATAGAAAATGTACCAAAACTACCAGTTTTAGTATTTTAGGGTTTTTCAGGCCCGGGGTCAAATTAGGGTTTGAATTTCCCTATGTTTTACTGAAACAAAAACTTTGACCTTGGTCTCTAAATTTATATTTTGAGGAGGACAGAAATCCTATGCTGGGCTCACTCAAAAATTACACTTCTATGAAAAGCCCTAATTTCCCGCAGTAAAAACTGAAAATGACCGGAATCAAATTCTGCTTGGACAAGAAGATGTGCCCTTCAATGGAGAGTTATCCTAGCCTCCTTTTGATGATGGATTGTGGAGAGAGACCCAAAAATTAATAATTCCTATATTTTTCAGCTACACAATGTCTTCTTCTCAAGTTAGCTTTGATACCATGTTAGATTTTTATCATTTAAGCTATATAATCTTAGGATCTTATCTGAGAGAATAACAAGCACAGTAATCAATCACAATAGACAATGAACACAAAGATTTTCCTCAGGGAAACCATAAAGGAGAAAACCCCACAACTTCCTCAGAGATAGAATGAGCACCAAAAGTAAAACCAAGAGATACAAAGATGATCTCCCGATAGCAGTTGTCTCTCTCTCTCTTGTCTCGGCTTCTTCTCTCTCTCAGTTATGCGCTACAACTGAGTGTGTGTGATTGTGATAAATAGAGAGGCTCACTCTATATTTATATTCTTTCATTCACTTAATATTTGACTGTGTTATGTAGGCTCGAGTAACCACAATTAGGGTACTAATGACCCGACTTACAATGGAGGGGACATGCTCATGACATTTAGTAATTCTCCCAATAGGAACATCGGGGTACAAAGAAATACAAGTGATTCTCTTATAGGAGCATCGGGGACCAATGAAATACAATATATACAAGTCAATACATTTCGTAGTTACAAACACATCAATAGCGACTAAGTCAAATTGCGTCGTTTGAGTGTTGTTTGTGCATCGCTATAGTGACGTAAGATTATTTCAAAAACCAGGGAATTTTTCATATTTCATCACAGGAGTGATGTAAGTTTGTCACAAATCAAGCTACTATTTCATATCGCTTTGATTTAGTGACGTACATTAGTCACAATAATGACGTAGGTTGGTCGCAATAGCAACGATAACTCGTCGCTATATACATGAAATTATGTTGACACCAAGAAATAGCCAAGTCATTGTCTGTTTCTAGATCAATGATCTATCGTTGTTATAAAGATGACAACCTGTCACTATAGCGATGAGCATTCGCCACAAATTAGAAGCGATTAAGCATTTTTTTGTCGCTATAGTAACATTTCTATGTCGCTATAGCACCAGAAGTATGTCGTTATATCGATGTTTACTGTGTATTTTAATATATATATATATATATATATATAAAATTCGTAGCAAAGATTGTATTTCAAATCTAGGCCAAGTTCATAGCTAGAGGATTCTCCAAAAGAGATGGTGTTGACTATCAGAAGACATTTGCTACACTTTCCAGATATAATTCCATCAAAACCATTATGATTTCGCATCAATTTTTGGTTGGTCTATACACTAGATGGATGAAAAAATACTTTTATTGATGCTCTAATTGAGGAGGAAGTATACATAAATCAGTGAAGCAGACACCCTATAAATGGTGCTCTAGGATTGATAAGCTACTTCACCAAGACTACTACAAATCCTAACCTTTATTTCTTATTTGATAAAATCAATATTCTTGTATTGGTCCTATGTAGATGTCTTGACACTTACAAGTAGTTCAAAGAAGCTCATTACATCATGTAAAACAGATTTGGCCTATGGATTTGACATGACTAACATTGGCCTTGTGCATTTTTTCTAGATATAGACATTTGGAAGATACAAATGAGCTCTTCCTGGGGAAAGGTAAGTACACAATCGATATCTTGAAGAGATTTTAAATGTTGAATTACATACCCTTAGCCACTCATGGTTCCAAATCCGAAGTTAAACATTGATGAATCAATATTGGTAGATACTTTTTTGTTTATAGAGTGTTGATTTGTTCCCTTATGTATCTAGTAAATATCATACTTGATACGATATATATTTTTTGGTTAATACTTTGATCCATTTCATCGTTTAACCTAGGTAAATTCATTGGATTGTTGCAAAGCATGTGCTCCAATAATTGAAAGGAACAATTCATATTGGCTTGAGGAGTGTGGGAGATGATGAGTTGATGTTGCATGGTTTATTAATTCTGAATTGGTAGCAAGAGCTAGAAATATTTAGTAGGAAGCAGGAAATAGTTGCACTCAATTCAAGAAAAGCAAAGTATATACTTATAGCAACCAACTACTCTAGTTGTCAAGCCATATGGATTCGCAAATTGATAGTAGAGTTTATCGATCAAATGTTGAAACACGTGATATTATATTGTAACGGTTACAATTGTATCAAAATCTCTAAAAAGCATGAAATCCAATATTTCATGCTTGCTCCAAGCACATAAATATTCGATACCATTTCCTCAGAGATAGAGTTCAAAAGGGAACATTAGTTCTCGGAGTATTTTCCATGCGATTCATAGTTTGTAAGATTTGATGAAGGCCATCACTAAAGGGAAGTTTGAGATGTTGAAGGAGAACCTTGTCCTGGTGGTGAACACTTTCATCACAAAGAGGGAGTGTCAGTTTTTTTTGCATATGTTGCTTAATCAATGCCCACCTTCAGCAGAGGTACACGTACAACAAGTCCTCGTTCCTCTTGAGTACTATGCACAAGAGTGTGGATACTGGCATATCAATGTGGGTGTGGGCACTTTAATTGGGATGAAGAGCTGTGGTTATAGAGATATTTAGAGGGCGTATTTAGCATGCACCAACCTTAGTTATTTCTAGTCTAGTATGTTTTATAGATTTAGAAGTGTTGTTTTATTTTTAGTATGAATTCAGTTCTAAGTTTTCAAAGCACATAAATATATGAGTTTCTAGTTTAGGAATTTTAAAGTTTGCATGATGGTTATTATTTCATAAGGTGATTCGGTCATTCATATTTGTACTAGTTGTTCGTGTTTTCGATGTGATACGTTCATAGAATCTAGCATTCATATTTTACAATTTTGATAGGATCTTATCATTTTAACTTTAAAGTTTCGTAGTTTTAAAGTTGAACTTCTGAGAAAATAATATGCTTACTAGGATATGAAAATTCAAAACTAACAGTTTAGTGCTTCATTCATTTTATGAAAAATAGAACTCAATTCACAGGCTTTCCAAAATCAAGGGTTAAGCGTTTTGAAAAAGAAACTATGATGTTATCTAATGAGTTGTACTATTTTGTGCTATTTGGTAACTAGGGAAATTGTGATTTTACCTAATGTGCTCTATTGATTTATTATTTTGTTCTTTTCTCAAAGATGAAGACAATTCATCACAGAGTAGAATAGGAATGCATTTTAACTTCACATCCAAGCTGTTTATCATAAAATATGGGCATGTGTGCATTTAAGGAAAGTCAAACTTGCATTGAAGATTACACACATTCTTAAAGAAAACATTCAAAATTCCAAGTGATTCCATTCTAGGCATACCTGCATTCTGGAAAGGACTTACAGTTGTGATGATGGACTTACCTGGAAATTCTGCTCCTTCAACTGATTATGGCATCGGTCCTTCTATTATTTACTGCTTATTCTCCCCTGAGGACGGTTAAGTTTTCACCCAAACACCGAGAACAAAAATAATTACAGTTTCACAAATTTTTTTTATCTCAATAAACAACTAACCAATAGTCTTATGGAAAATAACTTTATGAATGAGCTTTTTATACTCACCATAGACTTGACATTCCAAAAGTTAAGTAATTAGACATGACCAACGAGATTTTGAAGTAATCAAAGGAAGTAATCATAGCCTTAATACTTTGACCCTTTTTAGAAATACCTGAAGAGTAGAGGAAGGAAACTTAGTGGAAAACAATGAAAAATAAATTTCACACTCCATATTTGAAAATTCACCAAAAGTTCAGGCTCAAAGGCATTCAATAGGAGAAAATTAAAAATTACTTACCTCAATAGCACCCCATCCTATTCCTATACCAGGAGCATAACCTTCATTTTATTTCAATTCACTAGACTACACAAGGTGCCACTCTAAAGACACAAGATCCATAAAAATGTCTAATGAACATTTCAGCTCATTTGGAGAAAATCTACAAACTCTCAGGTAGATTTAACTCTGTTGATGTATTTGCAACTTCGGAATGTATTCACTTGTATATTTTATATTGTATTTCATTGTACTCCAATGGATATGTTTATTCCTTCGATCAAGAGAGTCATTAATATAATAAATTCATGTAAATTCATTGAGGTTAACTCTCTATTGTAAGTCAGGGCAATATTCCCCACAGTTGAGTCATATTAGGGTTATTAGACTCTCCTAGTGAGGTTGGCCCTGTAGAGTAATTGTCAAGTGGAAAACAAGTATAAATAGAGAGTGAGACTCTATATTTGTCACATACACTCACTCAACAATAGTGCATGAGTGAGAGAGGAGTAGCTCCCACAAGTGAGAGAGAGAACATTTGTCGGAGATAATCTTTGTGTCTTTGGGTTTTACTTTTGCTATTGGTGCTCATTTTATCTCTAAGGAAGTTGCGGGGTTTTCTCCTTTATGATTTCCCTGAGGAAAATTATTTGTGTATCTTGTCTCTTTTGATTATTGTTTTGCATTTTATTCTTTCAAATAATATTCTAGATCATATTTATTAAATGATAAAAA
The DNA here is from genome assembly GCA_001517045.1 of Pseudotsuga menziesii. NCBI lineage: Eukaryota > Viridiplantae > Streptophyta > Pinopsida > Pinales > Pinaceae > Pseudotsuga > Pseudotsuga menziesii. The sequence continues at coordinate 83,468 of LPNX010503508.1, read as the reverse complement.
TCTAACATGGTATCAAATCCTTTCTGAAAGAAGGCACTGTGCAGCTGCGTGAACTAGGGCTTCCTAGTTGAAGGTGTTCTCTCCAAAAATCATCAAGTGAGGAGGGCTAGGATAGCACACCTCACTAGGGTGCATATATTGGTGGTATCAATTTTTGAATCGGATAATTTTCACTGTACATCTAAAATACAGTTGCAATGGCACCAAATGGAAATTAGGGTTTCATGCTTGAAAACCCTAAAATACTGAAACTAGTAGTTTTGGTACATTCGCTATATATAGATATTGGAGAAGGATAAGAAGCCAAAATTTTTATATGACGAAGAAAAATTCTTTCTTTATATTGTGTAAAAATTTCAGCCTCGGGTTCCCTACACTTCAGGAGATATGGTTCCTCCAAGTCAGGGTTCCAGCCTCTCCCAAGATTCATCCTTAAACAGGTAACCTAGGGATAATTGCTATATCTAGGGATACAAAGGTCCAAATGGAATTTATCAATATGTTCTAGATATGGAAAATACTTTAATTTCTGTTTTAAAAGTTTCAAAGCCCGAAGGTGAAACAGTGACATGTGGAAGTTCGTACAAGTTCACTATTTTGAACAGTCTTGAAATAAGTCACATTGGGAAAACACGCATAAGTCCCAATTAGCAAAACCAATTATTCTCTAACCTATGGTGTTAGAATTAGAAAAGACTAGGATAAATCAGTGTGAATTTTTAGACATGGAGGAGTATTGATTTCAGCAATACCCCAGAAACAATATGAGGCATTTCTGGAGAAGAAATTGGAAAACTAGGGCTTCCTGTTCCGGGAGATTCCTTCCATTTTTTCCAGAAAAGGAGTAAATTGGACAAATCGCCTTGAATATGTCCATATTTCTATCCAATCAGAAGTTTGAAATTCCAATTTTTAAAAATTAGGGTTTCTCTAACAAACCCTAGATCAGCCAGTTTCAGAACTAGGACGGACACCTCAAATCGTAAGAAAGGTCTAGAAGCCAAAGGGAGATGAGACTAAGGCTAGAGCCAAGAGAATAATTGTAGATTCTATTAAAGATCGTCTAATCTCTCATGTGTCATCCTTGAAGACACCAAAAGGAATTGTTTGATGCTATGATGAAGCAATCAAAGAAGAATAAGATATTGTTATAACCACCCTGAATGGCCTCTCATGATCATGGGATTCATTCATTCGAGGAATGTATGCCAGAAGGAAGTGATTACCTTCAGCAAACTCTGGGAAGAGTGCACATAAGAATAAGATCGAATCATAATAAGAGAAGATAATATGGGAGCAACTAATGCTCAAGCTCTCATGATTCAAAGAAGATCCCTCAAGCAATGAGGAATATGAAGGACTCAATTCTTGAGGAACCTCTTATCCATCTTAGCATTTGGATAATAAATGATGAATTTGAAGGCTCAATAAGGAGTCTACCTACAAAATAAATAAAGATAATTATTTGAATTGGATTTTCCTATATATCTAGGTGTTTATATGACATTGTTTAGTTGTGAAATGTATAATTATGCATGACAAAATTTATGCATTAATGAACAATATACTACTGTGCATGTTATGGGTAAGTAGCTGTTGAGGCCTGGAAATTCACAGGAAGCAAAAATAAGGGATTCTCCCCAGTCAACGTTCCAAACTAGCCTATGACTGTTTGGTGTAGGGAATCCGTCCGGTTTGCGTTCTGGCTACAGTAGGTCAAGTGACAAAAGGGTTTACTGGTTGCGGCCATGTCCACCGTAGATTTTTGTATTTTTGACTTAAGATATGAAATGCAAGTGCCTATTTAACAATGCAGGATGATAAAGATGCAGGGAGCAGTCAGAACATGATGCGCAGGTTCTTACCTCTCGTCTTAGCATTCACAAGCATCAAAATCACATAAACAACAAGAAATTAAAACTAACTACCTAACCTATCGCTAGCGAGCAAGATTATCATTCATTGGCGAGTAATATACTTTATACATGCATTATGAGAAGTTACAGATAGCTGATACTTCTTTCAATACACATGAACAGTTAAAGATATTTCAACAACCAGATAGCCAATTGTCTATGAACAACCTCCATTACTCATAGTGGAAAACATCACAAAATATACTGAAAAGCATTCAACAAGAACATAGGTTCAGGAAATTAGAAAGCTCTCACAGTTAATGAAACACAACTGGAAACGAAATAATTCCTCTTCAAAATTACTCATTTAATCACATTGATACATTCCACAGTTGCGCTTTCTCCAACAGGCAAAAGTTGCAGTCTTTGATTGTAAAACGAAATAGTTCCTCTTACAAGAAAATGGTTTACAAGTTTTTCCAGGGAAAAATTTCCTCCTAAGTTCTAACTTTCCAATATTTAAACTACTACCTCACACCCCTTGGGCTGCCCCTCCAAGCATCTGACCTTCCAGTCCTTCAACGCTTCATATTCCTCTATGTTGTATGTATGCACTCATGAACCCTTTAGTAACGGACAAGACGTCAGGTTCGCACCTATATCGTTATCGACCTTGTCTTCTACTCTGCACGCACCATGGAAATATCAGCAATATTTTGGATCTTCCTGCAGTTTAAACAATCATGCATAATTCCCTGGGATCATATCCTAAAATAAAACGTCAAATTAAATCAACTGAAATAGCTAATCCACAAGAAATGGCTAAGTGCACCACCTGCTCTGGGAGTTTTAACAACGTCGACCTCACTACCTCGTCCACCTACAGGCTCGACAAACATCGCCAATGACGGCACATGGGAAACTTTATCGGCGGCTCAAAAAACTAACGTCGAAAGGGTAGACCAATCTACAAGCGGGAAAACTTTAAATCGAAAGTCGAAAAGATAACAACATCGAAATCCAAATGAATTTCCCAGCCGCAATGGCGGAAGAGACAAGAGCTAGAGACATCTGAAATGAGGGCGGGAAAAAAATTAATCGGAAGTCGGAAGACATTACATCGGAAGCCAAAAGACTTTCCCAGCCGCAACGGTGGAAAAGAAAACACTACGGGTACGCGACGAAAAGACCTCAACACGCATCGGCAGTCGGAGCTCTTCATACATCAAATGGCTAATTGATTTGGGAGCCGCAACGGCGGAAGGGAAAAGGTTATCAGCCGCCGATTTAACATAAATTGACGCCCGATCACAAGAAAATTAAGTGTTTCGGTCAACTCTAAAAATTCAACAACGGACAAAAACTTGTTTTACCTCCGCAACAACGACCCACAACGAAGAACATTTGATCCGATCGACAAGCAAAATCAAACTTTAAAATCTGCGACTTACCATAAATTTCAAACACAGGCAACTTCTGAAAAAACCAGGACGAAATTTAATCTCCAGGAAATCATCCAAAATTAAAGCATGACCAAAAAATCAAGGATCCAAACGATTAAAACAATGCTAAATCATGAGGATGGGACCAAAATTTAAGAAATTTGGGGGAAAACAGTTGCGAGGGCAACAATTGGCGATTACCTGGTGAACCTAGATCTCTGGATGATTATTCCTTGCGTAACAGACTGCTTAACAACAAACGCATCCATCGAATTATTCCAGCTATCTGGATTTCTCAAATGGCAAAAGTATGTACCTTTAAATCATTGATGATGGTCCAATTTGGGAAAGTGGAAACCAAGATTTTTAAGTCCAGATAACTTTGTTGAGGCCAGAGAATGAGTTTCATTATTACTTTTGTCTTCAGGTAGCTGATAGCTTGGACACCACAGGATTGTAGTAAATGGTAAACGGAAATATTCGTTTGTTCCTTATTCCCATGCCATTTTAGCATTTTTTGTGCTTTTGGACTTTTGTCCCTTTTCATACGAGTCCTCATGCATGCCTTTCTTTCTGAACTTTAATTCAGGCTCCTCTATCCCATAGTTTCCTTTTGTGTGAGCAATGTACTTCATGTTTCAGCCCACGGACGAAGAGGAACTTTGGCAATTTAGTACTTATGATTCAACATTTGCTTTGACGTATGATGCTTTCATAGGATTTTTTTGACTCTTATTTGCCTTTTGGCATTCGTTTCTTGCCATGGGATCATTTATATTTAATATACTATTCACCTTGCTCCTTTCCATGGGTCCTCTGTTGCCGCCCCTTAGAACAATTTAAGTGTGACGTGGATGGAGCCTCAACATAGTATTCCAGACTCTTTGAATCCGGTTTATTTCACAGGGATTAGGAAGGACTTCAATGCAAACAAAGCTATTCGAGAAAACTGCTAAACTGGAAGAAGTTATTTTAGTCAAGCATCAACACAAAGTCTGATACCCAAAAATGTTTATCAATCCCAAAAACTATGGATGTTCCCCATGCAACTGCAGGTTCGTTCCCTTTATTGAAATCAATAAACTTGAACTAAAACAAACTGAAAAACATGACTCAAAAGACAGCTAGATGGATTATTTATATACAAGACAAAATAACTCAAAGAAACTCAGGAAAAATAAGGCTTGAGAACCAAACCATTTACTGGTAAGTTCTCTTCCAACCCCTGTAGATCTTGCAACTTATAAGTAGAAGGACCACATTTTG
>LPNX010503508.1:27840-78386 GCA_001517045.1 Pseudotsuga menziesii | reverse complement strand
TAGTAATTAGCAGAATAATGCAATTTTATCCCTTTATCATGAGCAAAAGCAGTTAATTTAATGGATGAAAAGTACGTAGCATTATCAAAAACTAACGAAACTAGAACTCCAAACCTGGTCATGATGTGGTCCTGCAGGAAACTGATGACCTTGTCTTGATTTATTTTGCGCAGTGGGACTGCTTCGACCCAGCGAGTGAAATAATCCGTCGCGGTCAGAATGTACTTGTGTTTTAGGGAGGAATTTGGTTTTATTTCTGCAATAATATCCAACTCTCATTGCTCGAATGGCTCTGTGATCATTCAAAGGCTTTAGGGGTGCTACTGCTTTAGGTTGTCTCCCACTACACCTTTGGAAAATATCACACTTCCGGACATGTGTGTGTGCATCTTTGAAGAGCGTAGGCCAATAGTAACCAGCTCTGAGGATATTGTGGGCTGTAGTATCTCCTGAATAATGTCCCCCAGTAGGCTCGTCATGCAAATCTGTCATTACTTTTTTCGCATCTTCTTTCTCTAAGCATCTTAGAAGAAGTCCGTCATAATTTTTTCTGAATAATACTCCTTCAACAATTTGATAAGAAGCTGATTTAATACGTAGGGCTCTTCTTTGCTTAGAATTCCAATGTTCTGGCAGCAACCCCGCCTGAAGGTAATGCACAAGGTCTCTATACCAAGACTTGTGAGCTGTAAACAAAGGACATACATCCATTAAATGTAATTCAGCCTCATCCTCCCAGGCATGCTCTTCATTTTTCCCACTTTCAGTCATCAATTTGCACAACCCTTGTCCTTTAACTATAGAGGCTGGCTTGAATTCAAGGTCGTACTCTTGAAGAGCTGTTACCCAGTTGCCCCTTCTTTCTCCTAACTCCTTCTGTATAAGAAGGGACCTTACAGCTGGGTATGGGATGATCACCTTGGTTCGATTTTTTAAAATATAAGGCCTGAATTGCTTCACTGCTTTGAATACTGCGTAAGCTTGTTTATCAATGGCTGGGTAATTTAACTCGGCCCCTTGTAGACCAGTGATCATGAAAGATATTGGGAATTCATCCCCCCCGTCTTCCTTTTGTGTAAGCACAGCTGCTAGCGAATCATCGGATGCAAAGGTATATAGAATAAAGTCTTTATCAAAATCTAGGATTTTCAGGGAGGGTGCATGTGCAACAGTAGTTTTAATTTTGCTGAATGCATTCTTCCCAATCTCAGTCCACTTGAATTGTGCATTTTGCTTCACCATCTGCTGCAGCGGCTTGACGATCTGAGCGAAATCAGGCACAAATATTTGTATGAAGTTTATAGTGCCCATAAATGATTTCATCCCCTTTTTATTATGGGGCAAGGGGATTTGTTCAATGGCCTTAATTCTTTCTAGGTCTATAGAGATTCCTTTCTTTGAAACTATGTGACCCAACAACTTTCCTTCCGTGACGGTGAACACACACTTCTTGGGATTGAGTGAGATGCCATATTTCCGACAACGTTCAAAAATTTGCCTTAAGTGAAAAGCGTGTTCTTCCCTTTTCTTTGAGAATATCGTAATATCGTCAAGGTATACTACAACACTTCGGCCAATCAATCTGAAACGTCGCCCCAGCATTTATAAGCCCAAAGGGCATCCTTCTATAGGCAAAGGTTCCCCATTTGGTCCTGAACGTTGTCTTCAATCAGTCTTCTTCGGCTACTAATACTTGATTGTAGCTAGAGAAACCGTCTAATAATGAAAACAATTCAAAACCTGAGACCATTTGTAGCAATTGCTCCATGGGTGGCACCGGGTAGTTATCTTTATCTGAAGCGCAGTTTAAATTTCTGAAATCCACGCATAGTCTGATTTCTCCATATTTTTTTCTAACTGGTACCAGATTTGATACCCACTCAGAATGTCTGACCTTAAAAATGATTCTAGCATCCAATAATTTCTTCATTTCATTCTGAATCAGCGGTTCCAATTTTGGATGCATTTTTCTTAAAGGTTGCTGATACGGCTTGACGCCACCTTTGATGGGGACAAAATGCTTGATGATGCTGGTGTCATATGTTTTTAAATATTCATATGTCCAAGTAAAGACATATTTATATTGTTTAAACAGATTGACGAACTTATCTCTTTCTGATGGTGAACAACATTTGCCCAGATTCACAAATTTTGGACTCGTCTCAATCCCTAAATTTATCAGCTCGAACTGTAGAGATGAGTTGTGAGTCTTCACGTTGGCCGGTCTTCTAAACTTTTCATTTAAATCGAACATTCTTTCTAACATTTTGACTCCTTTAGGGATGAAATTATCATACTTCATCTCGGCTTGATGTTCTTCATCATCAATAATTGCTCCTTTAAATACCTCGTCATTTGTCAAACATTCTATAATCTGTTGGTCATCATCGAACACTCGTAGGTTGGTGATCATATCAGGTACTAAGGGCTTGAAAAGAAATTCAACAGAGCATCGATTATTAGTAGGTACCACCTAGCGGCTGATGTGGCCAACAGGTCAGCTGCTGCATTTTTAAGTCTTGGAATTGAAATAATATTGAATGCATTAAAAAATTTGAGCAGGTCCCATACCTCATTTTGATAAGCCTTCAAGTGAGGGGAAACACAATGTATTTGATTCCGAATTTGTTTCACAATAATTCCAGAGTCTCCAAAAACTTTTAGATTACTTACCTTTAATTCAATCGCTTTCCTTAAGCCCCGCACCAGCGCTTCATACTCAGTTGTATTATTCGTACATTCAAACTCTAATCTACATGAAAGAAAATGTTGATTCTTCTGGGGGTCAATCAGGACACAGCCGGCCCCATAAAAAAACAAAGTCCAAAAATCCCTAACTACTGAATACGAATCTATTCCTACTACTAAGTTTACTATTTTACAATCGATTTCATCAGCCTGTGAAAATCGAAGGAGATCAGGCTGGGTGTCTGATGTGTTGTTGGCTTCTTCTGCTTGGTAATTTTCGGGTTCTAACTCGATAAAATAATTTCCCAACACAGAATCCACTGGTTCATTCTTCTCCTCAATTCAAGTCACGTTGTATTTCATGTGAGGCTCCCTTAAAATATTAATTTGGTTCGGAATTCCTTTATACGGCAACCACAGATGTGACCAATCAGAAGCGAAATATCCATTCAGCTTCGCTGACCAATCTCTGCTCAGAACAAGACCGTAAGCATCTGGTATATCGGCTACCACGATATTAACAACTTGGCACACTTTATCATTTGACGACAGGCAAATCAAGACATCCTCCATCTCGCCCATTACCTTTACATCCGTTCTATCCAACTGAACAACCCTCCAAGGGGATGGCTTGGGCTGCCCATTTATCCTTTTAAAAACTGATATTGGCATGACATTGACCGACGCCCCTGAGTCTACCAGGAAATTATGTACGTTGTGATTAAAATTTCAAATGTGAGGAGGAAAGGTGGATGTTTGCTCTTAGACTTACCTCCAATGCTGGTTTCTCTGATTTCTTCTTCCTCTTCAGGTCGATTGTCAATGGGCAACCTATCATATGATGCTTCAAGGGATTTCAATAGTATTTCTTTTTGCTGCGGAAATTTGCACATTTCGAATAGTGAAACGTTTGCCTTTACCTTCTTTAAATCTTCCATGACATCATAGTCCATCTGTTGTTCAATGGGATGAGGTTTATCAGCATTCATCTTTTGTTCATTGGGTTTGGACAACATATCATTCCACTTAGGATCTTGGCTGGTAATAGTGAATTCTGGAATTTTATCAGCTGAGGATCTGTTTTGGAATTTCTTAACATTTCTCTGCAGCCTCTTAATCTTTGGGAGTATGAACCTGTCTTCTTTAACTGACCCTTGGCTCCTTGTTGTTACGTTGGTTTCCATGACGTCCTTGTACCCTTGATTATTTTTCTCTTCAACATCAAATAACGAAACAAAATTCCACAAAACCATGGTTTCCTCTTCTTGTTCCTTCGTTGCAGTAGTATTCTCTTTTCTTTCTTCATCTCCCGCTTCTGTTAATCTAGAATCCAATAGTTGATTCATGACCAACGTCACCAAGTTTATCCATTGAGGACAATTTTTTTCAGAGTGTGGTTGTTGGTGAAAAGTGCAAAAATTGTCTATGCCTACCTCTGTTAAATTCATAGATGAAGAATTGTGTGGAGGAGGTTGAGACTGATTGTTATCCTCTCTTTTCTTGTAATAGGGCTTATATAACTTTTTTGCTTCCTTTTATTTCTCCAAGTCTATGATTTTATTAGAAAGCTTCTGCATCATTTTGGCCATACTTTCATAATCTGGTGATTTCTCTTCCTTAGGCTTAGTAAACAATAAGGCTTTTCTTCCCCCACCTTTCTCCCCTGACTGTTCGGGATAATCTTAGATACTCTCTCTTTCAGCTTCCACTATTTCCTCCTCTTCATAGGTTTCCATCAAAGTAGGATTGGCCCTACCTTTGGCAAACATGGCCAAATCAGGGCCCAAAGATGAGGTATAATATTCAATCAGGACCTTTTCTGAAGGTTTGTTAGCGTCAGAAAAATTCTTGAGGTATGCTACAAATCTTTGGGTAAAATTGTGCACCTTCTCCTTTCTCTCTTTATTCAAGGCACATAGCCCTTTCATGAGGGCTGCATGAGTCTTCTAAACCGCATACTTACTTCTGAAAATTCTCTCGAAGGTATCCCAATCAGGGATAGAGTTAGCAGGAAACCCAAAATACCATGATGCTCCAGCTCCTTTAAGGGTATGCGGAAATAGTCTGCAAAATACGTCCTCATGCTCCCCAACCCTTAACCCCTCTACTGCCAAGTAAAAGCTTTGCAAGTGGTCATCTACTAATATCTTCTCATTGGGGTCGAATTTAGGCAGCATCTTTTCAAAAGCTTTAGGTAAATCATGTAATGGAGGGGTCAGGTTTAAAGGTGATCTGGCTCTCCGGGCAGGTGGTGGATTCGGTGGGTTGGGTGGTTGGTTGGAATTAACACCTGCCATGAGTCTGGATGGAGAGTGGGGAGGTGAGCAAACAGGAGTGTGAGCAAGAGAACTATGAGGAGTATCCGGACCTTCTTGATTCAAAGGCAGTACAACTTCCTGCAAGGCGGTTTCTACTAGCTCTTCCCAATCATCGACAAGCACTGATTCTTCCAATATAGGGCGATCTTTCCTTTTATATTCTCTTCTGGGAAATTCAGGGATGATCGGCAATCCTCCAATATTCTTGACGTATGCCCTAGTGTGTCTCCTTAAATTATCAACAACTTCGTTATTCACAGAAAACAAATGTTCTCTATCCCTTTCTTCTGAAATCGGATTGCGAAGTCCACTGCTTTCTGAACTGTTACCGGTGGAAAAGTCTCGGGAAAACGGGTTTCCTCGGCCAGCCATGCACTGGCGGCCCTCCTTCTAGCGCCAAAACTGTTGAGGCCTGGAAATTCGCAGGCAGCAATAGTAAGGGATTCTCCCCAGTCAATGTTCCCAACTAGCCCTTGACTGTTTGGTGTAGGGAATCTGTCCGGTTTGCGGTCCGGCTACCATAGGTCAAGTGACAAAAAGGTTTACCGGTTGCGGCCCGGTCCACCGTATATTTTTGTATTTTTGACTTAATATATGAGATGCAAGTGCCTATTTAACAATGCAGGATGATAAAGATGCAGGGAGCAGTCACAACGTGATGCGCAGGTTCTTACCTCTCGTCTTAGCATTCACAAGCATCTAAATCACATAAACAGCAAGAAATTAAAACTAACTACCTAACCTATCGCTAGCGAGCAAGATTATCATTCATTGGTGAGTAATATATTTTGTACATGCATTATGAAAAGTTACAGATAGCTGATACTTCTTTCAATACACATGAATAGTTAAAGATATTTCAACAACCAGATAGCCAATTGTCTATGAACAGCCTCCATTACTCACAGTGGAAAACATCACAAAATATACTGAAAAGCATTCAACAAGAACATAGGTTTAGGCAATTAGAACGCTCTCACAGTTAATGAAACACAGCTGAAAACGAAATAGTTCCTCTTCAACATTGCTCATTTAATCACATTTATATATTCCATAGTTGCGCTTTCTCCAACAGGCAAAAGTTGCAGTCTTTGATTGTAAAACGAAATAGTTCCTCTTACAAGCAAATGGTTTACAAGTTTTTCCAGGGAAAAATTCCCTCCTAAGTTCTAAATTTCCAATATTTAAACTACCACCCCACACCCCTTGGGCTGTCCTCCAGGAATCCGACCTTCTAGTCCTTCAATGCTTCATATTCCTATATGTTGTCTGTATGCACTCATGAACCCTTTAGTAATAGACAGGACGTCAGGTTCACGCCTATATCGTTATTGACCTTGTCTTCTACTCTGCCCGCGCCACGGAAATATCAACAATCTTTTGGATCTTCCTGCAGTTTAAACAATCGTGCATCATTCCCTGCGATCATATCCTAAAATAAAACGTCAAATTAAATCAATTGAAACGACTAATCCACAAGAAATGGGCGGGTGCACCACCTGCTCTAGGAGTTTTAACAACGTCGACCTCACTACCTCGTCCACCTACAGCCTAGACAAACATCACCAATGACGACACATGGGAAACTTCATCGGCGACTCAAAAAACTAACGTCGGAAGGGTAGACCAATCTGCAGGCGGGAAAACTTTAAATCAGAAGTCGAAAAGATAACGACATCGGAAGCCAAATGAATTTCCCAGCCTCAACGGCAGAAGATACAAGAGCTAGAGACATCTGAAATGCGGGTGGGAAAAAAATTAATCGGAAGTCGGAAGACATTACATCAGAAGCCAAAAGACTTTCCTAGCCGCAACGGCGGAAAATAAAATGCTATGGGTACGCGACGAAAAGGTCAACATGCATCGGCAGTCGGAGCTCTTCATACTTCGGATGGCTAATTGATTTGGGAGCTGCAACAGAGGAAGGGAAAAGGTTATCAGCCACCGATTTAACATAAATTGACGCCCGATCACAAGAAAATTAAGTGTTTCGGTCAGCTCTAAAAATTCAACAACGGACAAAAGCCTGTTTTACCTCCGCAATAGCGACCCACAATGAAGAACATTTGATCCGATCGACAAGCAAAATCAAACTTTAAAATCTGCGACTCACCATAAATTTCAAACACAAGCAACTTCTGAAAAAACCAGGATGAAATGTAATCTCCAGGAAATCATCCAAAATTAAAGTGTGACCAAAAAATCAAGGATCCAAACGATTAAAACAATGCTAAATCATGAGGAGGGGACCAAAATTTAAGAAATTTGGGCGAAAATAGTTGCGAGGGCAACAAAAGCCTATAGTGCTATACAACACTCCATTTCTAATTATCTAGGATGAAACCTCTTTGCTGACATATTGGGATTAGTGCACAATCTCAATAATGTTATGGTAGAGATGGAAGGCATCTGGAAAGTTTCAGTGTATACCAAATATGGATGAATGTTGTATTAGCTAAAATAGTTGCATGATTGTATCTTTATGCATAAGAATTTTTCATTATGAATATGCCTTATGAAATGTGTCTAACCATACGACTGGTGCATTTGAATTGTAGGAAAGATCGCGTACAATCGCCTAGAAGAAAAGAAGGATGAGACTTGTTCCGAAAAACAAGTGACGATAGTTTAAGAAATAATCCAAAATGAATAATAGTATGACAAGAGTTCAAGAGGCCTTGGACACACTCTAGTTATGTGAGACTGTTGAGTGACATCATTGATGCAGAGCCTTTCAGCTATGAATAAGTAACCAAGAAGAAAAGGAAGGAGAGTACCAGTTCAATAAGAATGATGTCTAGGATGCGATATTGAGACTTGAAGGGAAGTCCGTAGTATCTTCCATATGGATCTACAAGGTCCAGCATGCAGTGGATGGAAACATCATGGGATACAAGGAAATATTCATAGCACGAGGCTTCTCACAGAAAGAAGGCATAGACTACAAAGATACATTTGCAGCCACTGGGAATTGAGACACATGACAGGAAGAATCATGTGTGCAAATCAAAGAAGGCCTTGTACAAGCTCAGAAGGCACCCATGGGATAACACATACATGAGGATCTTGAATATCACCTAGAGTGATGAAGATACTAACCTTTTCTACAAGTTTGAAGATGAAATCCTATAGAGGATGGCAAGCTCATAAATGGATGTGAGAAGAAATTTTGAAAAGGTTCAAGATAGAGGATCTTGGTATCCAGTGACCCTAGATGGATACATAGAATATTAGCAGCAGAGGAAGCTACTTGTCACTCCAGTACAGAATGTTTCAATGCAAAGAGTACGAAAGGAAAAGGGAGAATGATGCTCTGCTTTAGAGGGAGTGTCTGCAGAATATCCTGAGGTTCGACATGATACGATAGGATGGACAGCTTACTGATGGCTCTAGGATTTACTAAGAGTAAAGAGGATTCCAACCTTTACTTCAAGGTTGAAGGCAAAAGACCAGTGATGCTCCTATTATATGTCGATGACTTGTTCCTAACAGGAAAAGAGGAACTCATTAAAATTGCAAGAAGGATACTTGCTATCGAGTTCGAGATAAAGGACTTGGGTATGATGCACTACTTTCTAGGCATGGAGGTGTGGCAGTGTGTAGATGGAATCTCCCTTGGACAAGGGAAGTATGCAGTGAAGATCCTGAAGAGGTTCGGGATGATGGACTACAAGGCCATGACCACACCTATGGCATCGAAACTGAAGCTATTAAGTGATGCTTCATCTAATATGGTTGATGCCATGATGTATCGTTAGATGATTTCATGTGCCTAACGAATACAATACCAGACACATGCTTTGCTATGACCGACCTGAGCCAGTGCCTACCAGATCCGAGACATGCTCACCTGGTTGGAAAGCATGCAGTGAGGTACCTGAAGGGTATAGTTGAGTATGAGCTCAAGTATGATACGAATCAAGAGACTAACATGCATGGTTATGTTGATTTGGAATGGTAGCGCCACTAAGAATAATATCACATTGGGATGGTTCTTCAGTTTGAGATCCAATATGGGCTACTAGGTTGGTAGGATGGAGTCTATATGGCACTAAGTACATCTGAGAGTGGAGTAGTAAAGCTCCAGTATGTCTTCCAGATCTAGATCTATCAAAAGAGGGAGTGATGAGTTCTAGCATAGCTGGTGAGACAGGTTGTTTGAGCATAAAATCCTGGCAAAGCTCATAGGTTTCCCAAACGTAATCATTCTTGTAGGTTGTCCTCGGATGTAATCAGACCTGGCGAATCTTGCAGATTATCCTTAGACATAATCAGTCCTGATGTGTTTCTATGCTATAAATGGCCAAAGTGAAGTTTGAATACTTCATAGAGAATCTTGGTGTACTTCAGATCAAGGTTCCTTCCAAGGGAAATTGATAAGTCTGGAAGACGTAGATACACATATGCCTTTCTGACATGGTGGCAGGATGGGCTTCCCATGGTCATTGATGTAAGTGCTGAGAGCCTTTCTGATATGGTGGCAAGATGGGCCTCCCATGGTCATTGATGTAAGTTTTGAGAACCTTTCTGACATGGTGGTGGGATAGGCATCCCATGGTCATTGATGTAAGTGTTGTGTTATGTGTATTTGGTTTGTGCTCTGTGTGATGATGAGATGATCTGAATATGATGAGGTAATAGTAGGGTACACAGGTTTTTCAAGAGGAATATAATAAGTCCTAAGATGTACCTACTTGATGGCTTGCTCAAAGAGATGATAAAGACCTGGCAGAGGGATAGGCCTACATCCAGCATGAAAAAGGGCTGGATCTGTAGAGAAAGACCTTGCAGAGGGCAAGGCCTACATCCAGCATGAAACGGGATGGCTATGTAGAGAAAGGGATTGTAGAGGGAAAGGCCTACATCCATCATGAAAAAGGGTTGTATTTGTAGAACTACATCCATCGTGAAGAAGGGCAATATTTGTAGAGGAAGACCTTGCAGAGGGCAAGGCCTACATTCAGCATGAAAAATGGCTAGCTCTATAGAACTACATCCAGCATGAAAAAGGGCCATCTCTTTAGAGGAAGACCTTGCAAACGGAAAGGCCTACATCTAGCAATAAAAAGGGTTGGCTCTATAGAACTACATCTAACATGAAAAAGGGTTGGCTCTGTAGGTGGAGAATTACATACAACATGAAAAAGGGATGGCTCTATAGAACTACATCCAACATGAAAAAGGGCTAGCTCTATAGATGAAGACCTACATCCAACATGAAAAAAGGTTGGCACTGTAGACCTACATCCAGCATGGAAAAGGGTTGGCTCTATAGATGGAGACCTACATCCAACATGAAAAAGGGTTGGAACCATAGACTTACATCCAGCATGAAAAAGGGTTGTCTCTGTCAATGAAGACCTACATGGATGCTAGACCTACATCCAACATGAAAAATGGTTGGCTCTATAGAACTTCCTATGATGAGTATATTTGAGAGATAACACCATTTACTTGAGATAGAGGCAGCAGTAATGATGATGATCCAATGATGAATACTTGTGATGATGAACTGTGTCAAGAGAATACCTTCCTAGTTAAGAGGGGGTGTTGATGTATTTGTAACTTCGGAATGTATTCACTTGTATATTTTATATTGTATTTCATTGTACCCCGACGAAGATGTTTGTTCCTCTAACCGAGAGAGTCATTAATATAATAAAGTCATGTAAATTCATTGAGGTTAACCCTCCATTGTAATTCAGGGAAATAGTACCCACAGTTGAGTCATATTGGGGTTATTAGACTCTCCTATTGAGGTCATACCTGTAGAGTAATTGTTAAGTGGAAAACAAGTATAAATGTAGAGTGAGACTCTATATTTGTCACATACATGCACTCAACAATAGCGCATGTGTGAGAGAGGAGTATCTCGCACAAGTGAGAGAGAGAACAGTTGTTGGAGATCATGTTTGTGTCTTTGGGTTTTATTTTTGCTATTGGTGCTCATTCTATCTCCGAGGAAGTTGTGGGGTTTTCTCCTTTATGGTTTCCCAGAGGAAAATTCTTTGTATCTCTTATCTCTTGTGATTATTTCTATGCATGTTATTCTTTCAGTAAGATCCTAGACCATATTGATGAAATGATAAAAATCTAACAAAATCAGCTGTATTTTATAATTGTTTTTCTCAATTATTCAAACTCAAAGCTGAAACATTGAGACAAGCATGTCCATCATAGAAAAACCATACCTCAATATCCTTCATGTCCAACATGTCCCAGGAAAAAGAGTTACAATAAACATTAAAGTACTTAAAACAATAACAGTGATAAGAGTAGCGATCTATATCAGATACAAGTTGTTACTGAAAGACAACAACACATAATAGTAGCATTATATATCATATCTGAACCAATTATAAACTCAACATAAGATGTTAGGGAAGAGCTCCCTTATCCTCAGAAAAATGCTTCTGAATAATATTCAACCTCTTAGTGTTAGGTTACTTGCATGAGACTCAACTAGACCAACATACATGTCAAAGGAGAGAACCCAGAATTGGTAAAGAACGTGAAATATATCATCCAACCCTCACAAATGAAAAACAGTAGCAACATAGTAGTACGACCAACTCACAATAAAAAACGACAGCAAATTACTCCAAAAAATGTCATATAAGGTAGTGATATGGTGGATGGCACCTAACTAGGGCTCTTAAGGTGAATGCAAGGGTGCAAGAGAAGTTTCCTTATATGCCCATAAGTGGAGTCTAAAAATTCCATCCAGGCCTCAATAATCCTCAAGCATCAAATATGCTTGCACTTGCAAGTAAAAATTCCCCCATCTAGTTAAAAATAGACATAGGGAAATAGAGTAAAAAATCCTGAAACTTGTAAAAAATCTTGCAGCTAATTAAATATGCCCACATTTAAGTTTCAGAATACACTTACATCAATTCTCCAATTTAGATAAGCAATTGATTTTCGAAAATGTATGCATCATGTTGAGAAATGCCATGCATCCAGTTTGTAAATGCCTGTTGGACTAATAAAATTTCCACTCCACCTTATAAGATTCCCACATGTGTCAAACATATGCACGCATGCCCAGACAAATGCCAGCAAAAATGCACAAAAGGTTGAAAAATGCCTACAGGAATCCATAGCAATAGATGAAGTAAAATGTAGGAATAAATTAGGTACAATCTGTTTGTAGAAATCTACAGTTGTGAGATATTACTTTTCATCGATTCTGAAGATATATGTGAGACAAATTAAATATCTTTATATGAACAAACCAACAAGGTTTTAGGGGGAGCAGTATGGTTAGATAAAGAAAAACAAATAAAGTGAAGCAACATAGTGATGTTTTCATTAATGCATGCTTACCTTTTATGAATTTAGTAGATGACTGTTGATACATTGATTAAGCGGGAAGAAATGCACAAAAGGTTGAAAAATTCCCGCGGGAAGCCATAGAAATAGATGAAGTAAAATCCAGGAATAAATTAGGTACAATATGTTTTCAGAAATCTATAATTTTGAGATATTACTTTTCATCAATTCTGAAGATAAATGTAAGACAAATTAAATATCTTGACATGAACAGACCAACAAGGTTTTAGGGGGAGCAGTATGTTTAGATAAAGAAAAACAAATAAAGTGAAGAAGCATTGTGATGTTGTCTTTGATGCATGCTTACCCTTTATGAATTTACTATATGATTGTTGATACATTCATTATGTGGGCATGTCCTTACATGTCGCGGGCATTTCAATGATAAATTTAAACACTTGACAGGTGCATCTAAAGTAAAGTTGTTATGGGAAGCCTGAGCTTATAAAGATATTCTCCAAATATATTGTACGACCACTTGGATGGAGGATTCCCATGACATGTACAACAGTAAAGGAAAAAGCATGTTGATGGAAAAGGGTGATGGCATTGCAAAAAGGAATATAAATTTTTATGACAAAGGATGATGATATGGCAAAAAGGACAAGACAGTTTGGACATCAATTCAACATGAGGGTAGGTTACCTGGCCTTCTCAACTGTATGTGGTCATATGTCTCATGTGTCTCATGCAAAGAGTGGAAGCTCATAATCATCATCACTGGATAAGGAATATCATGTGGTTATCTCATCTTCATCAAGTTAACTTAGACAGGGGTGGCCAACCCCTTGAGGATAACCATAGTTCTCGGAAAATGTCACACATATTAAAAAATAAGCTATGCAACAAAAATGAACAAACATTTCACATATAAATTGTAAACAACACAAATATAGGTATTCTAATTGTTTTAATCAGCATAATACTATAAAATAGAGGGTTGCATTAATAATCATTAATGTAATGAAAACAAAAACATTAATAACCATAGTAATTTAAATGCTACAATATTGGACAATGTTGAAAGGGGGGGGGGGTGAATCAGTATTGTTACCTTTTTTAGAATTTTATCCACTTTTAAAATAATAAATAACAAGCATAATCAACAAGATACAGAGAACAAAACATTATCATGGAAACCCAACTGGTAAAAAAAAAAACGCTTTCTATAACTTCAAAATTACATTTTCAATTTCAAAATATCTTATATCTTGTACTTTTGTCAATACAAAGTACCCAATCTATGTCAAAAACGTATCCTACAGCCCATCATCAAAGGGTGTACAAAATCAAGCCTCAATCCAACACCAAAAAGACATTCCACGTAGTCAAAAGAAGTACATAATGAGCCCTGAAGGATTATCCAAGGAAGCACCTAGGGGGTAAAGTGAAAATCTCCTTGAAGTAAGGCATTTATATGCCATGAAAACAACTCATCCAAAGGAGCAGTCACTAGAGCATAGTCAAAGGCTCAAAAAAACTTGAACCTTTTCTAAGAAAGATGAGTAAGCCATGACATTTATGTTGAATAACATAACTTAAAAGATCGGGATGGTATCTCTCCCAATAGACTCTCCATCCAACATCTCAATATATGATAGTTTTTCCATCTCAAGAGAAAGTGCTTCCTTGGATAAAACATCATCACTCATATTGTGCTCCCTTTAAATGTGTTGAAAGTATTCTTCATATTTGATGTATCTCCATGCACAAAAAAGAAATCCCTTCCATACTCATATCTCCCAAAAACAAAAATAGCCCACCCTAGTTCACAATACCTTCATACCTTCACCCACTATTTTGGTTTTTCATGTTGTAGTATGGCCCAGCTAGTAAAAACAACAAACAATTTCTATAACTTCAAAATTATGTTTTGATTTGGTTTTAATATTTTCAGAAATATCTTATATCTTATACTTATGTCAGTACACAGTACCTAGTCTATGTCAAAAATGTATCCTGCAACCCATCATCAAAGGGTGTACAAAATCAATCCTCAATCCAGCACCAAAAATACATTCCCAACGCATTCAAAAGAAGCACATAATGAGGCTTGAAGGCTTATCCAAGGAAGAACCTAGGGGGTAAAGTGAAAATCCCCCCTGAAGTAAGGCATTTATATGCCATGAAAATAGCTCAATCAGTAGAGCATAGTCAAAGGCTCAAAAGAACTTTAATATTTTCTAAGAAAGATTAGTAACCCACATCAGTTATGTTGAATAATATAACTTAAAGAACAGGATGGTATCACTCCCAATAGACTCTCCATCCAACATCTCAATATAGGAGAGTCTTCCCATCTCAAGTGAAAGTGCTTCCTTGGATAAAACGTCGGCAATATTGTGCTCCCTTTAAATGTGCTGACATTCTTCTTCATAGTGGATGTATCCCCATACATGAAAAATAAATCCATCCCATACTCATAGATCCCAAAAACAAATATAAACCACCCTAGTTCACAATACCTTCATACCTTCACCCACTATTTTGGTTTTTCATGTTGTAGTATGGCCTTTGACAATGGAATAGGAAATAGGAACCATGATATGGTCTTTATTAAGCATCCTCTGTGTGTCAAACTTCAAAATGGTCACCGCATTACACTCATATGACAAATCATTTTCAAGAAATTGTATATTGACGATGATGTTCTCTATGATGATGATGATGGCCATAAAGACAATGATCATGATAATCCTATCGACTACGATGACAACGATAATTAATAAACATTAAAAAACAACAAACAATTAAAATTATCCATCCTACCTTCCCCCTGTTGCGACAATGAAATTTTACATATTCCACTTACCTCACCCATGAACTAGGCCCAAGGTCACAAAGGAGTTTCAAAGGTTGCAGAGGAGGTTTTTTAGTTACCTCACCCACGAACTAGGCCTAAGGTCACAGAGGAGGTTCCAAGGTTGCAGAGGAGGAAACTCTTGTTTGTTCAATGAACCCCTTCCTTGACACAACCAGAAAACTAGCTAATGAGCATGGCGAAACCCTTAGCTCCACCAGGCATAGATCGATTTATTGTTTGACTCAATTTTTATAGTACGATTTATTCCTACATGACACTTTTTATTGGGCGGGTGTCGGGCTTCAGCTCAATTTTAATGCTATCCTAGTTTTGGGGGTTTTTCTATCCTCAAGGTTTTCCAACCCCTTCATCTCCAAAAGCTATGCAGAGGTACATTGGCATATTGATATTGAGACCCATAAGCAAAGGTGAAGGTCACTAAGGCATCAGGAAAATCATAGGCTAAGGAAGATTCAGGACCAAGTGGTTAAAAACCAATAGTAGATTCCGTATAAGTATATTTTTTTCCCGCAGATATGTGTTTGGCAAGTCAATTGCCCATGACATGTAAGGACATGCCCACATAAGTATGCAAGCACCCACACATGAAGACTATATGCCCCTTACATGTAAGGACATGCCCGCATAATGAATGTATCAACACTCATCTAGTAAATTCATAAAAGGTAAGCATGCATTGATGACAACATCACAATGTTGCTTCACTTTATTTTCTTTTCTTTATCTAACCATATTTCTACCCTATCAACCCTGCTTCCATGTATAACTATGAGTTAGTGAAATATTTTGAAGACATTTAAATCCTGCACTTAATGTACATAATTCCCACAAGTATTGCATTATGCATGCAAGACTAAGATAAAATGCTGACAACTAGTTAAACATGCCCATAGGGTAATAGATAAATGGTCGTCAAACCCCAAAATGAAATAGAGGTGGAAAGATGCATGCAGGCAAATCATTGAAACGCCTGAAGATCATTGAAATTCCCATGACATGTAAGGACATGCCCGCATAAGTATGGAAGCACCCACACATGAATACTAGTGACATGTAAGGATATGCCTGCATAATGAATGTGTCAACGGTCATCTAGTGAATTCATAAAAGGTAAGCATGCATCAATGACAACATCTCAATATTGCTTCACTTTATTTTCTTTTCTTTATCTAACCATATTCAACTTTTTAATGCATTTTTACGGGAATTTTTATGGACCTGCGTGCATTTGTTTGAGGCCTCCCGCCGTTTTATATGGTAGTGCGGGAATTTTATCAGTCCAACTGGCATTTTCAAACTGGATGTGGGAATTTCTCAACGGGTTGTGAACATCTTTCCAAATCAAGTGCTTATCCAATTTGGAAAATTGATGTAAATGTATTCTGCAACTTAAATGTGGGCATATTTACCTAGATGCAGGAATTTTTAGTGCACCTATGATGCCATGATCAAGCATACAATTGAAACCAATAAAGTACTTATGGAAATTCATCTACATCCAAGTGATATTACAATATAGTTGAATAATATTTATATAAGCTCAGGCTTCCCATAACAACTTTACTTTAGTTGTACCTTTCAAGTGTTTAACTTTATCATTGAAATGTTGGCGACATCTAAGGACATGCCTACGTAATGAATGTATCAACAATCATCTAGTAAAAGGTAAGCATGCATCAATCACAACATCACAATATTGATTCACTTTATTTGATTTTCTTTATCTAACCATACTTCTCCCCCTGAAACCTTGTTGTTTTGTTCATCTCAAGACATTTAATTTGTCTCACATATATCTTTAGAGTCGATGAAAAGTGATATCTCACAATTGTAGATTTCTGAAAACATATTGTACGTAATTTATTGTTGCATTTTTACTTCATATATTGTTATAGTTGTCTGCGAGCATTTTTCAACCTTTTGTGCATTTCTGTGCGCATTTCCCTGGATATGCGTGCATATTTTTTATGCCTCTAGGAATTTTATCAGTCCAATAGTCATTTATGAACTGGTTGCAGGGAATTTCTCAACAGGCTACAGAAATTTTCCCAAATCAACTACTTATCCAAATTGGAGAATTGATGTAAGTGTATTCTGAAACTTAAATGTGGGCATATTTAACTAGATGTGGGAATTTTTACAAGATGCGGGAATTTTTACTCTGTTTCCCTGTGGCATTTTTATTTCTATATTTCCCTGTATGCTTTTTTAACTAGATGGGGGCATTTTAACTCTCAAGTGTGGGACATGCCTGCATAATGATTGTATCAACAATCATCTAGTGAATTCAGAAAAGGTAAGCATGCATCAATGAAAACATCACAATGTTGCTTCACTTTATTTGCTTTTATTTATCTAACCATACTTCTCCCCCTATCAATATGTAGACTAATTGCTCCCCTTCAAACCTTGCTGGTATGTTCATCTCAATCTATTTAATTTGTCTCACATATATCTTCATAATCAATGAAAAGTAATATCTCACAAATGTATATTTCTACCACAAGTTGTTCACATGCACTCAGCTAATAAGGAACTTGCTGCATCTAGTAGTTTCACCAGTGGTGCCAAATACTAGTAGGTTGGTGAGTTGTTTGAGACTAGCTAATGGTGAGAGAGGCCACATTTCAGAGGGGGTGCACCGCCAGAGAAGAGAGAAACTAGTATTTAGCAAGTGTGCATAAGTGTCCATGCAGGCTCCACACAAGTATCAGAATTCAATGTTTGTGGGTGACATATAAAGGTTGGTGAGTTGTTTAAGACTAGTTATTTTACCCTAGAATTCTAGCAAAGATTGTACTTCAAATATAGGCATACCTCTAGGCTCTTACAATGATGTTGGTAGGAAACAAGAATTAGAGACTAAATGTCATCCTCAAAACTGATGTCCTCCTCGAAACTGTAACTAAACCATATTTAAAAATGATGCTCTTCATTATGGATTAGATACATAATCATGGAGAATTAAGGTTTCTTTCATACCTAGGTTTTCCTAGACTTGATGGATAAGACTTGTTGTTTCTATTTCACACACATTGGGCTACTGATATTTGAGAAATTAATTCCTAGAATGTTGCTACATGTTTCTTTTATGCCCAAAAAGGTTCAGAACTCCTTGGTGGACACCCATGCAATATAGGTAGTAACGGGATGTACACCAAAAACAATTTGGATGATGTCTTGTGGAAATAAAGAGGAATAGGGAAATAAGGGTGCATCCGAATAAACATCATAGGAGAAAATACTTAATTTGGGATCAAATTTGCACAATGATTCTCCTCTAGAGGTTTTCCACCTAGCCATAGGCCTGCACTTCACAAATCCACCCCCAAGTTGAGGACCTAAGTGTGACAAGGGAGGCTCTCTCACTCATCCCAAACCAAACAATTTTCGAGCAAAAAAAACATTCATCAAAACCTCCAAACCCTCAGAAACTGAGCAAGAACAAGTAACGACTAACAAGTCAAAGAATCCTGCTAGATCCTTCACAAGCACAAAGAATTCACAACTCAATAAATTAATAGGAAAAACAACAAATTAACAAAGGAAAGCAAACTAAATAGAGTCAATTCACTAGACTACACAAGCGCCACTCTAAAGACACAAGATCCATAAAAATGTACTAATGCACATTTCAGCTCATTTTGAGAAAAGATGCAAACTCTCAAGTAGATTCATCTCATTTGTATATTATAATTATTTGTATCAAATGTTCAAACTCAAATTTGAAACAATGAGACAAGCATGTCCAACATATAAAAACCATACCTCAATATCCTTCATGTCTAGCATGTCCCAGAAACAATGATTTAAAATAACCATTAAAGTACTTAAAACAATAACAGTAATAAGAGTATCGATCTATATCAGATCTAAATTGATAATGAAAGACAACAATACATAACAGTGGCATGATATATCAGATATGACCAGATTATAAACTCAACAAAAGATAACTCAAAACAAGATGTTAGGGTAGAGCTACCTTATGCTAAAAAAAAACACTTCTAAATAGAATTCAACATCTTAGTGTTAGGTTACTTGCATGATACTAAACTAGAATAACATACCTATGAAAGGAGAGAACCTAGAACCAGAAAAGATCCTAAAGTAGATCATCCAATCCTCACAAATAAAAAACAGTAGTAGCACAATAGTACGACCAACTCTTGATAAAAATGACAGCAAAGTACTCCAAAAAATTCACATATGGTGGCGCTATGGTGGATGGAACCTAAAGAGGGCTCTTAAGGTCAACACAAGGGTGGAGATCCCCCCTAAGGGGTCACGCTAGTCATCAATAATATGGACGTCAACATTTAAGGGTTGTGTAGCTCAATGTTATTGTGCAAGGGTCAATCACGAGTCACCACAAGGATAAACATCACATACAAGTAAACATGCAATTCAACGTAACATAGAAACACAAAATGACATCATACTAGGCTTGTGCACATCAAGTCAACATGAGGGTAGGTTTCCTACCCAGATATCATGTGGCCATATGTCTCATGTGTCTCATGCAAAGAGTGGAAGATCATAATCATCATCACTGGATAAGGAAGCTCATGTGGTTATATCATCTTCCTCAGGTTAACTCATGAAGGGGTGGCCAACCCCTTGAGGTTAACCATAGTCCTTGGAAGATGTCACACATTATCAAAAATAAGCTATGCACCGACTAATGCAAATATAATCTTAAATGTATACAACTACATTTTTTTTTGTTTTGCTTTTTTTTTCATAAAGTCCAAGATGGGGACATCTAATTCGTTGTCATTTAATGTTGAAATTGTTGTGCCCTCTCTTTATGTTGATTGTGTGGACATTCTCTCCCATACCATACTTCTGGTACGTCGAATAGTAGAGCATGGAGGTAACCATACTATTCCTCTTCCATTAATTATTTCCAAGATCATTACAATGATCTTTACTTGTTGGTTGACTAGCTGAGACAGTTAGAGTGTTCATTGGTTCTGCCATTTGTTCCTCTTCAATTTGAGCATGAGCAGGTACATTCTCTTCCATTCACAAAATAAAATGTATTAATACACATCATCAATTATATATTTGAAATCATACTAAATACTCCTAATTTAGAGCATAAATACTTGAATCATGGCTAGGTTTCTTGCCACCAACATGAGGCAGCTCCCACCATCATGTGGTACCTGTTCGATACCGCTACACTCGCTTATTTTGTTGCTCTCACCATGAAAACCAAAAAAAAAAATTTATTTTTCACATATACAAATTTGACATAACACAGAATTCAAGTCCAAAGTAATGTGAGCAAATTGAACGTGCACAAATGGTTTTATTTACCTTTGTGTGCATCAATGGGGAAATTGGGGTTTGCCCCAAGCTTTTTTGACGTTACAACACATGTTGAAAACCATACTTGAAGTCGAGACTCAAGTTTTCTTCAATGGATGCTTCTTGAAAAGAGTTTCCCTGCAATGCATAACACCATAACAATTATTTGTTTGCTACAGTTACAAAAAATTTGGCTACAAATAATGATCATTCGTTTCTTACAATTCATGCTCTTAGTTTTTTATATCCACCCTAGCCCCATTTGTGATGCCCATGTTTTTCTACCCTTTCCTTTGTAACTTTATATGTGTCGGGGAGCCTATGAAAGGTTTCAAATATGTTAGATATCACAACTTAAATATTTTTAAAAGTAAAAAAAAATATTGAACATTTTTCATTGAAAATATGATATGTGACATACCTTCTTGAACCGATTAACTGAGACTTTCCTTGTTTTTTCAATGCATTCTCCTTTGCATCATCCATGAGCGTCTTCCACTCCTTCTCTGGAACCATCGGAGGACGCTCATACTTAGTGTTAATTTGCAAATTGTCCCTATAATCTGCCGTGACATATTTCAAATTAAAGCGTTGCTATGGTGACACCTTTTTGGTTGAAGGTATCACCAAACAAGTTAACCATGTGGTTCTTCAAATCATCTTTCAATTTTTCATTTTGGGAATTCCACCGTGTACAAATGGTGGGCCCAAAAATATCCAAATAATTCTCATGCAAGTTCTTATAAAAAAATTATTTCCTACAAAATCAATATGGTCATTAATTAAAAATAATTTCAGGTATGTGGCTTTGAATTATCTTGATTGGAACACAGTCCTTGTCCTCCAAGAATGTAATGGACAATAATCCCTTGCTAAACACACGTACTGCTCTAGGATAGCAACTTTCACATTCGATGCTACTCTCCTCTTTAACTTCCTGTGAAGTAGTATTGGGTAAAGGGCCCTCCTGATCTCCAACATTCGGTGAGGTCATAGCCTATAAAAGGAATTGTTGGCCAGGAGATTCAAATAGCCTCATTGGTACAGTAGATTGACGCTGTGTTGAACCATCACTACTACCAATATTGACATTTACATAATGTACTTGATGCACATGTGTTGTCTCCAAAAATTCCTACATAAAAGAAAACTTTAATTGATTAGATCATATCAAAAATAGACAACTAAAATAACATAAATTAATATCTTGGAGAATAGTTTGTATAATCTTTCACAGATGCCACTTACCTCGTACTATACTATTATTTGCCTCAAGTCAGAAATTCTTGCTTTGATTTCTTCAGTCATGGGTTTGATCTTTATCAGTGCAAGAAGTTCTTGATTGGACTTTTTCAAATCCTTCTTCAAAGTTCCCATTGGTTCATTTGAATAAAATGTATCTTCCTCAGTGACCACCTCATCATCGTGATGTGGTGTTCTCTACAAACATCAATCAATAAAATTAGTTACTTTATTTTTATAATTACAAAAATTCACATGAAAAAAATAACATGTGTTTAATAAATAAAAATTACTTTAATCATGTTTAGGTACTATTAGACTAGCATTTACCTAATGGGACACCATTGGGTATTTCCCATAGTCAGCCTGCCATAATACAAGAAGCAACACAATTTCATATTGAAAAGTAAAAAATGAACCATGTCTAATAAACGTGATTAATGAAGAAAACAATTAGTGTTAATATGGAAATCACATTTACCTAACAAGAAGCTGCAGGGGTGTTGTGAATACCCCCACTGAAATAATATAATAAGCATGATATCATCTCCAAATATCACAGTGTTTACAATATGCCCACACAGTGTTTACAATATGCTTGCATGATTTACAATACATAAGCACAGTGTTTATAGACCAACAAATAAATTTATTATCTAGATACCCTATACAACAACTTAAGCTTCATGTTGTATCATTATCTTAGCAATACTATTAAGATTCAAGTCATCAACAAGTTTATGATTCAATGACCACTCACCGTTTAGAGTAGAGTACAGTATGAAAAAAACTCTTACCATTTTTCTAGGTGTTCAGTAGGAACCAAGTAAGTCAAGTAGTGTTTGTTAAGTATGTAGCAAACCTGGTCAAGTAGTGTTTGTTAAGTAGGTTTTGTTACTGGGTTGTTTGGTAGTTGATTCCCTTTCCTCATGGCACAACAATTCCAATAGGTCCATTACCTCAAGAATTTTTCATAAATATTGATGGCACAACACCAGGTTATGTTGGGGGTAAGTTGTTGTTATGTATTGGTGAGTTAAGAGGGTGTCATTTAATACTTCTAAAGCTACTACTACATAAGGAGTCACCATATCTGGTCCTTTCTCAAGTTGTTTGGTACTTTAACACACTGAGAGTATTGTTTATTTCGGGTGGCTTCCTTAGGGAAGATGTTCATATTGCAACCAGATCTAAGTTTTAACAGTTTTAACATTGTTATAACCTCCAAAAATTGCCTAGAAATGATAGATAACCTCCATGATCACTACTTATGCACCTAGTTTTGTGTTTCAAGGGATAAGATACACCCATACTTACCTTAAATTAAAAGCTAGGGTTGTTGCAGGGGTCCACATTGCTTCTATACGATGGTGTAACACCTAAAAGTGCTTATAGGGATTATTTTCATGCCATTTTTACTGTCAAACTTACTCCTTACTGATTAAAAACCACCCATATTGTTGTTTTATGGTGGCTTTAGGGTCAAATATGCCCAAAATTGCCTTTTGAGGGTTGAAATGTATCACATACATGCTCAATATTGATATCTAGGGTCTTAAATGAACCTAAAAGATGCCCAAAAGAGAGATTAAGGCTATTTAAGGGCTAAGAAGTGCCCGTAATTACTTTTGTCGAGCTATGTTGGTAATTGCGCTAAGAATTTATCAAAAACCAACCAGAGCTTAAAATATTGCTTCCTGTACTGTTGTTCACACTCAAAACTGAATTTTAAACCCTCATTTCCATTGTTCTTCCTCATAAAACTGTTGATAATTAATGCTTGACTCACAGAAATGTCCTAGATATAAAATGATCTCTACTCTATTGCTCAAGGGGATAATACAGTCCTTGATCATACCAAAAATTATCCAGAATCACTCAAAGTATGCAAGGTCTTTCTCTCTTGGGGCCATGGTAAATGCAAAGTTGAATTATTGAAAAAAATTGCAAATTAAAATGTTCCTTAATTTATTTTTTCAACAAAATGTAAAACTAAAAGATAAATTTTAGACTCTCACACCTCTTGTAAAAAAAATTATGACAAAAAAGGGGCATATTTGACTCACTTCATACTTTTAACATACTTGGACAGTTGATTGTTGGACTGAGACGATGAAAATAGACTGCAAAACAACTCAATGCCCATAATTACAATGACATGGATAACAACTACTCCAAGCTACAAGTTGGGTTGTAGTCTCCTCAATGAGATTCCAAAAACACTACAAACAGTCCAAGAAGACTACCAGACAAGCTCCAAAACATCAACTGTTTAGCCTGCAATTCTGCTCCAAATGCTCACAAATTCTCAGTGAACATGGTGTGAGGCAAATAGAGGGTGGGGGGGGGTCTCCTTATAGGCATAAGTTAGGGTTTAATGTCTTAGGGTTTTAGTAAAAAAAATAAAAAATGGTCATTTTCCTCCCACATGTATGCCCCAGTTGGACCCACATAAACTCAGCTGAGTTATGTTGGGCTCATCCGGTTTAACCATTTTGGTTTTGAATTTGCCTTGACTCAACCAGTTCAGTATCGAACCAGTCAGTCGAGCCAGTTTATTGACCAATTCATTAATTAGGGGGGTCAACTTGGTTTAGTCCAAGTCCAAGTCCAAGTTGACCAGGTTTTAAAACACTGCCACTAATCCCTCCAAAAGTCCCAGGCATATTGATATTCATTTTAAATAGCTTAGAATTTAGAATAAGGACTGCAATTCCATGGTAAAAGGATGACCAAAGGCCAAGATCCCAAACTCTCTAAATTAAGACAGAATAAAAATCAACATCTAGGTAGAGATTCTTAATAAAGTATTCATCTAAGAATGAAATCCTCTATAATGCCACAACCATCTCAATAAAAGGATTGCATCCAAGTCCAACAATAGAGAACACTTTTTCTATTGAATTGGGAAATTACCTTGGCATGGAGATCATAATCATTGTATACTCGATGACCAAAACCAATCATTTTTCTCTCCCTGTCTTTTTACTTTCTCAACGAACTCTAAAATGTGGTCAAATATGCCAATTTCATTAAGTGTTATAAGAACGACCACATTTTCCCCTCAATGTAAAGGACAAATGATAATGAACTAGTTTCCCCAGTTTCCCTAGTAAGAGAAATATAGACATAAAAACCACTGGAAGCAAGGCGTGCAGTAGATATTGAATAGTTCATTACATGCTCAGCACGAAATATGAAAAGTGCATCAATGGTTCTTACTAGTCGAGGATTATGTTTATATGATATGTCATCCAGTGAGTCCAACATATATAGTAAATTCTATGAATAAGAAAGGTTACTGGAAGGTAAGACATGTGTCCTCACTTCCATTCTCAAGGTAAATTCTCTTTTCAACTAATTCCTTAATTGGATAACCCCCATATCCCTAATTCCTTCATCTCCATCTATGTATGAAATTAATGAATGGACAGGAGTAGTGTTCAAGTATCATGGATCATAAAGCTTCAACCCTTTGTCATCCCCACCTACAGTTAAATTTACCTCAATGGTTTCCACATGAAATCCCACAATCCTGGCCCAATACCATCTATACAATATAATCACCATTCTTTCACCCCTAGGTCTACCTAGTTTGACCAGAAGTGCCTTTTACTACTGTTTGGTTCATGAAAGCACTATCATGACTGAGGTGTATCAAACCCGCTGTGCATAATTTTTTTTTCAATGAACATAATTCTTTTGTATCAACCACAAAGGATCAACATTATTCACTAATGCTAATCATAATCTAAATTTGCCTTGAGTATGCTTTCTGTTTTGAAAATAAATACTACAAGAAAACTGACCACGCAGTCCATCGTGTAAGAATAGGTCTGGCTTTGACTTCAAATTCGACTAGAACTGCATATGAGGATATTTTACTACTGATTTAGGCCTAAAGTACACCAAGACTTAGAATTTAGGTGTTTTTACGGTTGCTACATTGCTTAGGGACACTCTTATGTTGCTATTTTAACTTTTGCATATGCACATAATGGTGGTTTATAAGCATTGATACGTTGCTTATGTCCTAGGTCAACCTAGAAAATATCCCAGTGATCACACATGCAATAGGGGGAAACATGGTCTATAATTTCAAGGCGTAAAGTTTGAAGTGCCTTTAACCTATCACATTCTCTAAGATAAGAGTAGTGATACTTGCAAATCCTGAATCACATCTCAATCAATAAATCGATCAATAAATAAAGTAGATGAACCACCTATCCTAGGTGGAAATCCCTACTCATCTTTGGAAGTTTAAGGCATCACACCCAATATCATTTCATAGTTAAAAGTGCATATCCTAGGTAATGGAGGTACAATATCTTCCATAATTGTGGAGTAGTATTAATTTCCATGTTCCATGTAATCGCCAATTTTTCTTTTGTTATTTTCTAAATAAACTTTCCTTGAGGAATTTTTCCATTGTATCTTCTCCCTTGATACTATTACTTCATACTACCAAACTCAACTAAGACTATTAAGAAATTTAAAAAACAACAAGTGGGAACTATTGGATTTCTATTATCAGCAATGTAAATCACTAATTTCGCCAAGACACAAGTTTACAGTCAAATATGGGGGAGGTAATCAATTGTCCAAACTTACAAGCACCTTAAAAATATCATAAGAGTCCTAAAAGCTAAACCTATCACAATGCCCTCCATACTTCTCATTCTCAACACATTACTTATTTTCCATGTGGATACAAAATATTCAATCAACAAGGAATTTTGAAAAGCTATGGCATTTATTGAGTTGCCAACCATGTGCCTACAAAACCAAAATCCGATCTCCTCAATGCCATTTCCAATGTTGTCAATATTAAAAACAAGAAAAAGAACAAAGTTCATGAGATAGTGGAAGAATTGTGAATAGAAATATTTTGGAATTGGGATTGATACATATTACTTATTGGAGAATACCATACCTCTGTGGATTTATATAGGTTGAAGATATTATTAACTACTTAGCTTATATTCTGATGTTTGTTCTCCCTTTAGTTTTGGTGAGGGAAAACTAACAATTGGTAATTCAGTGATGCTCCAAAAAATTCCTTTAGAGTATTCAAGAAAATTGGTAATATATTTTGTGTAGGCCCACCGTTGATTGACAATTTGAGCTCACAAGTTGGAGTTGGGGCCCAAGGGTAAGAGGTAGGGTTTGTGTCCCTTGTGTAAGCAATATATTGGAACCACATATAGTTGACTTATTTCTCAATGTTTGATAAGGATTTACACATTAGAGAGGATAGAGGGTGTAGGGCCTCTTAACCCCCTATTTGCATGGGGGTTTTCTTAGGTTTTCATGAATACTTTTGGGTTGATTCCTGGGTTTTGGGTAAATATGGGAAAGTATGAAGCATGGCTCTACCATATGTCAACTATAAAATGAATTATCAGTGCAAGGAATCCTTGAAAAATAGTAAACGAACAGACCTAGGCTAGTCAGTGAACTTTCCAATCATGAATAAAGAACAATGGACCTCATTGTGGGAAATGAGAATCATTTTGGGTGCATTTGCAACAACGAGGTTTATATCCAATTATGGACTAATTCTAAGCAATTATGGGCATAGGTAGGACAAATATAAGGATATTTAGGTCTTTAAATAGCCCTAATCAACACGTGTTCTTAATCCTGGATCTGAAATTACACCTTTTCTTGAGGGAACAACCATCCAAGCAAAGAAACAACTCAAATTTTGGCAACAAATAAAAAAATATGTTAAATTGTTACAAACAACTCAGATTTTGTGTGAAAAGTATGAGTAACTAGGGGAGTATAAGATATGACTTACCAAAGACATCTCTACGAGAAAATAATATACTGGAAACTACCTTAGCGTATACTTTTCCTGATGCCTTATTGACCTTCACCTTTGCTTATGGGTATCGATCTCAATATGACAATGTCCCTTTGCGTATATTTTAGAGATGAAGGGGGTGGAAAACCTTGAAGATAGAAAACCCCCAAATCTAGGATGCCATTAAAATTGAGTTGAATCCCAATGCCCACACAATAAAAAGCGGCATGTAAGAAGAACCCAGACTATAAAAATTGTTTCAAACAAGAAATTTATCTGTCCCTTGTGCAGCTTAAGGGTTTCACCTTGTTCACAACCTAACTTTCTAGTTGGGTCAA
The DNA here is from genome assembly GCA_001517045.1 of Pseudotsuga menziesii. Taxonomy (NCBI): domain Eukaryota; kingdom Viridiplantae; phylum Streptophyta; class Pinopsida; order Pinales; family Pinaceae; genus Pseudotsuga; species Pseudotsuga menziesii. The sequence goes on along the minus strand of LPNX010503508.1, from coordinate 50,516 downwards.
GGAAGGGGTTCGCTAAACAAACAAGAAATGTCTCGTCTGCAACTTTGGAACCTCCTAAATAACCTCTGAGCCTCCTCTGTGACATCAAACCTAGTTTTTGGGTGAGGTAAGTGAAAAAAATCCTCTGCGACCTTGGACCTAGTTCGTGGGAAAGGTAAGTAAAAAAACTCCTCTGCGACCCCCTAGCCTAGTTCGTGGCTGAGGTAACTGAAAAAACCTCCTCTACAACCTTGGAAACTACTCTGCGACCTCGGGCGTAGTTCATGGATGAGGTAAGTGGAAGATGTAAAATTTGGAGGTTGCGACAAGGGGAAGGTAAGATGGATAGTTTTAATTGCTTATTGTTTTATTAATGTTTTTTTATTTATTATTTATATGTATTATTTTATAATTATTATTTTGTTTAATTGTTTATTGTTTTTTTAATGTTTTTTTTATCATAAACAACACCATTGCCATTCTCGTCATGGTCTTCAATATCATTGCACCGAGAGAAGTGAGGTGCTCTCCAGCCAGTATGGGAGAGATTGTGTCATGTTTGTATGTGACGCTCTAATAAAATAATAATAAATTTTATACTCAACATGTCGGCATACACAAAATTAAAATTAATAATAAAAAATAAAAAATTTAATTATCCCCCAAAAACAATGTCCCGAGACAAACAACCCAATATGGGGATATGTTGTAATGTTCATACCTAACAAAATAATAATAAATTAATTAATTAATTATTGACAAAAAAATGTTGAAACCATGTGCAAAGGACTCCTAAAAAACCCATGGTTTTATTGTACATGGTTTTGTAGGGCCTTGCGAATGGTTTTAAAACCATGTGGAAAGAATCCTAAACAACCAATGGTTTTATTGTACATGGTTTAGGAGGGCCTTGTAAAAATGGTTTTAAAACCATGTCCAAAGCCTCCTAAACAACCCATGGGTTTATTGTATATGGTTTAAGAGGACCTTACACATCATGGTTTTGAAACCATGTATGAGGTAGATGTTTTGAATACTAATATACTTTAATTTATTCAATAAGTGAGAACTATATTAACATGATCCTAGATCTCACTTAAAGTTATATTTAGGATAATATTAAAATGTGTGTAATCTTTAGGTTTGAAATAATTTAATGGTTTCATTTAGGATAGTATTGCAAGGTTTTAAATAAGGGTTTATGGGACTATGAAATATAGCTATTAAAATATGGTTTTTTAATAGTTAATCATTTATAATAATAATAAAATATTTAAAGAAATGTGTATCAATAAGTTTTTTTCAATTATATATTAAATATTGTTTTTAAAATATAATTGGAAATATAGTTAATTTATGGAATAGTAAAATATTATAATGTTTTAATAGATATAATATTTTAATAATTTGAATAGTAAAAATGTTTTTAAAAAATAAAGTTTTTAAAATATAATTGAAAATATAAGCTATTTATGGAATAGTATAATATTATAATGTTTTAAGAAATTTAAGGTTTTAATAATTATAATGTTTTAACAGTTATAATGGTTTAATAATTTAAATAATAAAAAGTTTTTTAAACCACATTTTTTCCAAATATGTTTTAAGTAATTTTTTTTAATTATAATTGCAAATATAGTAAAATTGAAAAGTGTCATATTTGAAAATATATTGAATTTCAGTAACAAAATTTCATTAGCATTTCATTAACTTGCACAGTGAGTTTTTTCTTTGCATAGGTTTCAATGTATGGTGTATTAATATTAATGCATAAATTAGTATCTACATTGATTGGTTCTATTGGTGTATATGATACCTAGAGAGGTTTGCACCTAGAGAGTTTGATCCCTCTTGGTGCTTGATAGAGCCTAGGATTTGGATCTACGTTGGTAAACAACACCATCGGCATCATCTTCATCATTAGTGATGATCATGATGATGATGTTGATAACAAAATTATCGTTGTTGTCGTAGTCAGCAGGACATTCGGTGATCATTGTCCTTATGGCCATCATCGTCATCATAGAGAATATCATTGTCAATATACCCTTTCTTGAAAAAAATTATCATATGAGTGTAATATGGTGACCATTTCGATTAGATGGAATTCATTGTATAATACAATTTATTTCTTACAAATCTTTAAATCATGAAATGTGTAAAATTCAATTAATTACAACCTTGATAAATAGGAAATTGAACACAAAATTGTTCTTGTCTTTTTATTATTTTTAAAATGTCTTCTAACATAGAAACCATTGATGATGATGATGATACCATTGTTGATCTTAAAGATGAAGATGATGATGCTGATGATGACGATGATGATGATGATGATATTGATGATGATGATGATTATGGAGATGAACATGAAGATGATGATGATGATGATAACATTGACGATGATGATTATAACATTGACAATGATGAGGTTGAGGATGAGGATGAGGTTGATTATGATGCCGATGATGAAGATGATGATGATGATGATTATACCATTGATGATATTAAAAATGAATATGATGATGGTTATGATGATGATGATGATGATTATGATACCATTGATGATCATAAAGATGAAGATGATGATGGTTGCAAATATTCTAATTAGGATGACATGATGTTGATGGTTGTTATTATTCTAATGAGTATGGACATGATGATGATGATAATTTCTATTATTCATCATCAATATCATCATCATCAACTTCTTCATTTGTATCATCATATGGTCTAGAATTGCTATCATTGAAAGGATCGCGCATATCAGCATCATCATCAAATTCATTTTCGGTTATATATTCATCATCAATATCATCACCGAGTTCAAAATCATCTACTACGTCATTTGGATAATAAACTTCTTGATCAGATTCTTCATCTGACACATCTACAATGGCCAACTGCTCCTAATATGCATAATCTTCTTCTTCAGCATTGTTTTCTTCCTCGACTAGATTATACTTGACCGATATTCATCTTGGATCATATATAACAATGTATGACCAACCTACTTTACCTAGAACCTCTGAGTAAAAGACCTACTCACGTTGAATTGGAAGAACATAAGGCTCTGTACCCGATTCAAGTTTCCTTGTATTAACCATGGTAAATCCATTGGCATGCTTAATAATAGTTATTTCAAGATCACGTTCATTCATTCATAGCTTGTACCATTTGACCTCAAACAGAACTATTTTAAATGAATTAAAGTCACACTCAATTATATCTTCCAAATAACCATAGTATCTATTTTCAAATACTTTTGGATGCTTGTCCCTTCTAGAGGAAACATTAGTGACTTGAAAAACTATACTTATCCCACAATCGAATGTTTTATCCTTGTCATCCAACTTTTTGATGTGAAATTTACAACCATTGTACCACATAGCGTTGTGGTGTATCAACTGCATCATGTTCGACTCAGTAAATAAATATATAATAAGAAATAAACAAAAGAAATACATTTATATAATGGGAAACAATGAAAAAAATGATCAGGGTATAAAATATACTTTCCTTTTTTACTTTTAAACCACATGCCAGATAAATTTCCCTTTGTGTAAGTTCACAAGGATATTCTTCTTGATGACTATGCACTGTTTTAATCAATTTTGCTCACCCATTCACATGATAAGGTACCATAGAATTCTACACATTTTTCTATCCATTCCTCCATACAATCAATATTGTTTGCAATGTATAAATGTACTGCATCCCTCACATGACCAACTATATAGAAAAACAACAATTAAGAAATATAAATTACCTATCATTAGAGGCAATTAAGTTTACCTTACAATATTGATGGAATAATAAAAGTTACAAGAGTAAGAAATATATGAAATTGAAAAATTAATTGTATAATAAATTAAATATACACCATCTAATTACCTTTCACTTTCCTTGTTCTATCTTTCCCCAATAGGACCTCCCCTTCAAATTTGTTAATGGAGTTGACATGCCAAATGCAAGGAAGATTGATATTTTTTGCTAAATTTGGAAGATACTGACTAATGTACACCATATATTTATATACCATATATCCCTGCACAATAAAACCCTCAAGACGTGTTATTTGTCTAACAAAGGCCTTCAATGACTTCAAATTCCCTTCCACCATCCACATTGATCTTGTGTGTACAAGTCCACACAATTCAATCTTATCAACTTGGTGTATGAGATAGCGTTCTTGTGCATTGAAATATCGAGGAGGTAAATACTTCTGCATTTCACACATTAGATGAGGAATTTCTCTCTTCCAATGCCTAATATCTTCTTTATGGATTTCTTTAGATGAAATCCACATACAAATGATGCAAGAAAATAACAATGATCAACAAGATTGAGGCATATATAATAAATTTCCAATCTATAAAACTCAATATGTCAATAAGATATGCAACATGGTGAACAAACATTTTCATGCATATAAATTGTTACTTACCTCATGTAATTACCAAGATCATATATAACTTGTTTTATGTTGTCATCAAAACTATCTAGGAGAAATAGAGGTAGAACGTACTGTAACAAAAAGAAAATAATAATTATTTATTTAAATTCCAAATAAGAGACCACAATTACAAAAAATATGTACTAAATGGAAATCATATAGGTAAATAATTACCTTAATGAATGCATGCCAGTCATGAGTTTTAACACCACCGAAATCACCATTTTCCATTAAGATATTTTGTATGTTCAACGAAAACCCAGTAGGAAACCTTATTTTCTAAATGACCTCTTTTATATCATTGCTCTGTTTCTCTGTCAATAACCATGGAAGACAAATTATATCTTGGTACTCCTCTCCTAAATTGGAATTAATTACACTTTGCAATGCATGATTGGCTTCTATAATGTCACTACAAATTTTTCCAATTTTATCTTCGTCAGTCCTTCCATCTAAGATTATCCATATCATTTATGTTACATTCTTCCCGATATGCATTGTATCGAACAAATGAGCTATTTGTAGGTGCTCATAGTAAGGCAACATGTTGAATTGTATGGAATAACTCTTCATTCCTCGTGGAATCCCATTCATGCCTTCATGACAATCAATATTAAACATAAATGAAAACACATTAACAATAATTCATGACTGCACCCATGGTAGAGAAAATTCAATAAAAATATAAAATTCATAATATTACATATTTATATGCTACATATAAAATTTGCATACCATGACAATGCCTATTATATTCCAACTTCCATAGGTGATGTTTCATTCTTCGTGGTTTCTTCCCATTCTCTTCTTTACCATTGAATTTTGTTTTCTCAGTAATTAGATACCTATGGTTCTTAAGGAGGAAGTGAATGTACTCATCAAACACCTCAGTTCTTATACTTCTTGAACGACGATATTTTATCCTTGGACCACAGACTGGACATGCAAATTTTCCCTTTGTTTGAAGACCTATAAGATATATGTATTAATGTTATAAGCATTAAAAGATGATTAATTTAAATAAAATGCATGATATTTACCTTAAAAACATATTAATTTAAAGTGCAACAGAAATTTACATATCGTAAAAATGTGTTAACCTGGGAGCGTCATGAATTGTCCATGCAAGTATTCCATGGAACTGGAATTGTTTCTGCCCTATTGGTCTAGAGATGTCATACATAGTGATGCCAACCCATAACTTCAATAGCTCATTGATAAGAGGCTCAATATATACATTCATATCTTTAAATTGGTACTTACCTAATTTATTCAACAATAGACGATACTATTCAGGTATGTTTCCCAATATATAAAAGGTGTTCTCATGCAACAATGAAACAAAGAAATGAAATATTATAATTACTTTCAAAAAAGCACCTAGAATAATCATTGCCAACATTGTGTGCTCTCTCTTTATCGACGTCCAAGGAGGAAGGTTATTGTTTACGACAAAAAAAGGCCACACTGAGTAAGTAGAACGAAGCTCTCCAAATGGATTGAAACCATCAGCTGCTAATGAAATTCTAACATTACAAGGTTCATCTTTAAAAATTAGCCATTTTTCTTCGATATTCTTCAACGCAGAACCATATGCAGGCATGTGAAAAACACCATCTTCACTTTTGTTCTTTGCATGGTAATCCATAAATTGTGCTATACTTTGGCACCTGGATAGTCATTGGAAATGTGGAATTATGGGAATATAATGAAGAACTTTGTGAGGCACCTTTTTTGTTACTTGATCAATTCGATATCTACTAATTTCACATTATGGGCATTTGTTTTCTAATGCATATTGTCCATAATATATAATATGATCATTAGGACATGCATTAATAGCTTGATAGTCCATTCCAATTTCTTTTATATTCAAGATTACCTCTTGACATGTTCATGGTAAATTATTTGATGGTGATAATAGAAATTCACCCAACAGTCTACAGCATTGACAAAAAAATGAAATGTAAACAATATAAATCATAAATATTTCTTATCCCTAATTTATGAATTAATTAACACTAAAAATAGAGGAAAATAGTGAACTTTTCAATATGTCATGTGAATATGCAATTAATACATTACATACCTTAGGATCTATGTGAAACAAGTTTTTAACAAACCATTCAAAACTTTCAAGTTCACCAACAACAATATAGTAGTTAGAATATTTTTGTTGAGCCTTCATAAAGAGGTTCTTGGGACTTCTTGAGTAGAGGAACATCATGAATATCATGGATGTTTTCCTCATCCAATGGATCAAATGTGTCTTGGATCAATATATTTATCTCATCTTCATCATTTGTATCAATAACGTCATCTTCATCCATAGGATCATTAAGAAATTCATCTTCATTATTATGATATCCATGTTCATCACCTTGTAAATTAGTATTTCTACTATAATTATGTGGCAAATAGCTCTCTAGCGGTCAACATTTAGGGGGCATTTTCTTTATAATTACAAACAATGTAATAACATTAGTGTATAATATACAACACATAAATTTTAAATGATAAAACATTTTGTGAATACATGATCAGTACTATTACAATAAGTGCATTATCTAATGAATAATGTCTTACCAATGGATGATATTCAAACCCCCCTTTAGCATGCCCCTTCTCCTTACAATGTTTCTCAACACTTGTTATTAAAATTCTTCTTGTTTGCAAACCCCTACAAGAAACCCCTGCAATCATTGCAGGGGAAATAACACTTTTCATCGCCCTTTGCCTCCAATGATGCCTTAAACTCAACATACCTCTTATTATTTTCTTCCCAAGTATATTTCTTTGAGATTCTAATAGCATATAAGAACCCAAAAAAATCAATCAATGTATAAGCAAATTAAATAGAGAGTGTGTGTGTGTGTGTGTGTGTATTAAAGGAGACAAAAAATTAAAGGACGTGACATGAAAAGTGACAAATATAATTAATAAATCCAAGTTAACTTTACTTCGACATGTTACATATCACAAACAATACCCCTCCTTTCCAAATTATTAAGGAATAAGTTAGTATGGGGGTCTATTCTTACCACCAACCACTATATTTTCAATATTAAGTGATAAAATTTAAATCCCCCCAATGGTTATGTTCTCCCAAGTTAGAAACCATAATTTCTCACAAGCCCATGGGATCACAATGCTTAAACAATTTTTCACATAGGATATTACCACGTGCTATTTTACCCATCTATAAATAAGAAACTAAACAAATAAAAGATTTCAAAAGCAATGATCTTGTTTCCCTTATTAGTTCATCTTCATATTTTTTAATAAAAAATTGATTAAGAGATAAATCTCGATGACATTATATTTACTCATTTGAAAAATATTAGTTCACTAACCAAGGAGACAAAGAATTTATAAATACTAACCTGGAAACCAAAGGAGATCACGCAAAAATTCGATGTGTTAAACAAGTACCAGACTCTTACACTCACAGATCAAATAATAAGTAGAAAATTTGTTGCAACTATAACAAAACATTTGATTAAATATGTCTTAAGAACGTGTATTTATAGATCAATGATCATGGAGGTTACAATGAAAATGCACAACGAACAAATTTCAACAATAAGAAAAATTCAATAACTGTTACTGTGATGATCGTTGATTTGCAATTGTTTAGAGGTCCTTCGCTAGAGCGACGAATGTGTCTCCATCGCAATAGAGACGAAAATCCGTCGCTATAGCGACAAATAGTCATGTGCATCGTAATAGCAATGATGATCGAGGGCCAAAAGAATTTATCTTCAAAGTATTTGTCAATTTATCCACGAAAATAACCATTTTAACTTATTTGTGGCAATATTTCGTGGAAATTTTGAGCCATATGTACTAGTACCAATATCTATGTGGTTTAATTCATATAGGTGGAGATGCAAGGTTGGTGTGTTTTCCTTCCTTAAGGGTTTACCAACAGAAGGGGATTTTACAATTATTATGGATTTGTACATGGAATTTATTTTTAAGGATCGTTTGGGACAACGGCTAAATTTTTTTCCCTTTTTTAAAATATTGATTAGCTTTTGGGTTCAGAGAAAAAAAACATATGTATTTGTAGATGCAGGGTTTCATTGCAATGTTTGGTTTAAGGTTATTTTTCCTCGAAAGATATTATAGGTTTTACTACTGGAAAAAGTTTGGCTTCTATTATGATCAAAGTGGAATGTTTCTCATTTCACTTTGGTTTATAGTCAAAGGTCCAATAGATTCCTCTGTATGGTTAGGGTTTTATTGCAAACAAGATGTTGAATCACTATTTGATTGAACACACTTACCACCAAGGTTTACTACTAGAAAACAAGATTGAATTTTATTAGTTAATGTTCATAAAATCTTTGGCATTCTGTTAGACATTACAATGCTTGAGTTATATTTGAATGTGTAACTTGTTATTCATGAAATATATATCATAAAATATAATAAGCTCTGTATCTCTTAGGATATAGCTGACACTTTACCTAAATAGAACATAGTAAACACTATATACAAAACTATAATATTAATAACAAACAAACAATAAGATTTTTTGGAATATACCTGAGACTATACCTAATGGAACATAGTAAAATTTTATAAAACAAACTATAAAATTAAGTAATATTAGGGAACTTAGGTATTCTTAAAAAATGGATTTTAGTAATACCAATGATCCAACTAGTAGATGGCAAGTTGTCAAGCTTCGACAAAGTCTAGCACTTTGACTGCATCGCCTGCCTCGACAGGTCCTCCTCGACAGGTTCGCCTCAACAAGTCTGCCTCGACAGATTCGCCTCCACAAGTTCTCCTCAACAAGTCTACCTCGATAGGTCTCCTACAACAGTTGAAATCCTTAACCGTTATAACTTCTTTTGTAATTGAACATAACGGGTAGTCACCCAAGCATCTCAGCATCCTATATAAGCATGTACACTAATGTAATATACAGATTTCTGATTCCTCTATCTTTCATGGAGAAGAAGTAATAAATCGGTTTGAATTCTTGCATATTATCTATTCGTATACTTTCTGTTGACCTAAGTGTATTTTCTGCTTTGCTAGTTCTTTTTATATGCTTCTGCCATAACAGAGATCGACTCATTCAGTTGCCTATTGTCCGCAAAGTGCACCTAGGCATGGCCTGGATCATTGGTATCAGAGCAAGATCTTGTTCAGAGATTAAGTTACATAAGCACTTCTATTGAATTTATTTAACTTATGTATGTTCAAACACGCTCGCAAACTCAGCAAAACAAGTAGACACTTCCTTCCACTTCAAAAAAGATGGCCAAAGAAGCAAACAATAGCCATGCAACTGATGATATAGAACAATTCATAGAAAAAGCATTGGCTCTCCAGTAAACCGAAATGTTCACCCAGTTCAATGATATTCTCATGTGAGTCTTCCACTTCAGAAAAGATGGCCGAAGAAGCAGACAATAGCCATGCAACTAATGATATAGAACAATTCATAGAAAAAGCATTGGCTCTCCAGTAAACCAAAATGTTCACCCAGTTCAATGATATTCTCATGTGAGTCACTTCGAAGTCCAGGGAATCCTCGACGCAACCTCACTCCAATAAAATCAGCCCCTTCAAAGTGCTAATAAATCTGGACATACTGAACCTTTGAGGCAACATTGACGCGGAATCCATCGACAATTGGGTACAACAACGAGAATCTTACTACATATTGAATTAACTCTCAGAAGCAAAAAATATCACCATTGCATCCTTAAAAATGTCAACCTATATACGTTGTTGGTTGGAGAATCTATTGACAAAGATGGAAAAAGAAGAGGACCCCATAGACACATGGGTAAAATTTGTCAAATATGTCCAAAAGGAATTCTACCCACCCAAGTATCTTGAACAGCAGTATAAGAAGTGGTAGTAGCCAAGGAAATGGAAATACTAGTATGTACATAGTTACACCGACGAGTTTTATCGACTCATGTCTAGACTTGGCATCCAAGAAGAAGAGAAATTACTTGTCCTGAAGTACATCAATGGTTTATCCCCGTACATTCAGTAAGAGATGGAGTTTCTAATTGTCAATACGCTTGTAGATGCATTCCATTACGCCATTAAGCTTGAACCTAAATAGATAGGAAAGCACGTTTCATGAACAAGCCAATAGGTCAAAAATCCAACAAGAAGTCACTAGCTGACTCCGAAAAGTTCAAGAACCCTTCTCAACCAACTCCATCAAATCCCGATCATCAAGAGAATAAATTTCAGAAAGACAAGAGGGATCACAGTAAGCAAGCTCCTACCAGGAAATGGTGTGATTATCAGAGTTCAGCATGGCATGATACGTTAGAATGCAAAGCTCATAAGACATTTTTGGAAAAATTGTCGGCATTTGAATTGTATGATAGAATCCTAGTAGAATATGATCCATATGCATCAACCCTATTGGCTTCGACCTCGACCATGCCAACAGCCTCGACTATCGTCAATGAGGAGGAATGAGAGTGCCTATTCCATACACTGATATGGGTTCAAAAAAATCCATTACATCTGATTGTGGGTAATGGTAGCCAGAATAAATTCATTTCTGAAGATCTTGTGAGGAAATTAGGTTTTGTCACCACTCCACATCCTCAACCTTACAATATCGGTTGGATGAAGGATGGGTAGGAACTAAGGATCACACACCAATGCCGACTTGCCTACTTCATTAAGCCTTTTGAAGATGAAGTACTATGTGACATGGCACTGCTTCCCGTAGTCGACACCCTATTTGGAAAACTTGCCTATGGGATCGACACGATACATATCATTCATGGTCTCAGAAGGTGATTGTTGAAATCCAAAATCAATGGTATGGCATACCAGAGCGACAACCCACATCAACGGTTGCTATGATATCTGCCAAAAAAACAAAGAAGCTTATAAATCATGCTCAAAAGTTTGCATTAATCATGATAAAACCTCAACATTCCTAGAAGACTACAATGACAAGTCAACTCACTGACCAACGCAGCTCGCGACAACAACAACAGATCGACCATATTCTTGAGGAATACCAAAACGTATTTCAAGCACCAAACGAGTACCTTTGCATTGTCAGGTAAAACACTCCATTGAACTTGTTCTTGGTTCTTCTTCACCTAACGCATCTATTTACAGAAGATCCATTCTCGAAAATGAAGAGATTCATGGGAAAATCCAAGATTTGATCAATAAGGGTCACATCTGCACCAACTCCTCTCCTTGTGGAAGTCCAGTCATCTTAGTTCCAAATAAAGACGGGACATGGCACATGTGCACCGACTATCGAGCTCTCAACAAAATTTCAGTGAAGAACAGATACCCTCTTCCACAGATAGATGAACTCATCGAAAATCTGAAAAGTGTTAAGTTCTTTACGAAACTCGACCTCAAGTCAAGATACCACTAGATTCCAATCGAGTCCACCAATGCATGGAAAACAACTGTCAATACCAAGGAAGGATTGTTTGAATGGTTAGTCATGCCCTTAAGCTTAACCAATGCACCTGCAACCTTCATGAGATATATGAATGGCCTTCTACGACCTTTCATCGGTAAATGTATGATTGTTTATCTCCACGATATATTGATTTTCAGTAGATCATGGGAAGAACATGTCAAACAGCTTTGATAAGTCTTTGACACTGTCCAACAACATCGACTATATCTGAAAATGGACAAATGCTCATTTGTGATGACCAACGTCAAATATTTGGGGTATGTAATTGACTCTATAGGCATTCATGTCAACCCAGAAAAAGTACAGATCCTCAAGTATTGGCCCATTCCTCAAAACATTCATCAACTAAGAAGTTTTCTTGGTTTGGAGAATTTCTATCGACGATTCATACTTGGCTTTAGCCATATCACATGGCCTTTTAATCAATTCACGAAAGGAAATGGGAAATATGTCTTCAAATGGACAGTGACACAACAAAAAGCTTTTGAACAACTCAAAAGCAAGCTTTGTATTGTACCAGTACTTGTGTTACCTGATTTGTATCAGCCCTTTGATATTGAGATGGATGCATTGGACTATGCCCTCGACGCAATTATCACTCAGTCAGGTCATCGAGTCATGTTTCATTATGAGACTTTCAGTGACACAGTTAGTAGGTACTTGATGTATGAAAAGGAATTGTACGCCATTGTGCAAGCTCTTAAGCATTGGAGACACTACATTCTTGGCAAGGAAATGGTCATCCTCATTGACCATAAACCTTTGCAGTTCGCTCCATCCCAGCTGAAAATACAAAAAACTTGACAAATCAAGTGGATTAATTACCTGCAACAATTTCAGTTGGTAATTAAGTATCGGAAAGGCAAAGCCAATTCCATAGTTGATTGTCTCACTAGACCACCCATTACTCTATTGTCTATAGTGATGAGTATGCAAAGTTATGACACCACTACTTGGACACAATTATATTCGATAGACTGTGATTTCTCTACAGTTTATCGACAGCTTTAGACCGACACGTTGTCCACTACCGACTACTTCCTGAAAGACACCTTGCTATACAAGCTTGGACAAATTTGCGTACCGACTAGTGTGCACCGACAGAATCTCATTTGGGATGCACACTACAGAAAGACTGCAGGACATTTTTGGAGTCACAAAAACACTTGTTATCCTCTAAAAGTATTTCTACTGGCCTTCACTTAAATCTAACGTCAACAAGTACATTCAATCGTGTATAGTTTGTGCCATTGTTAAATTTCCAAATCGATGACAAGGACTATACACGCCCCTTTGAGTTCCTAGTCAAGCATGGGAATCTATTTCTATGGACTTCTTGATGGGATATCCTACTACCAAACATCAACATGACGTGATATTAGTTGTAGTCGACAGATTTTCCAAGATGGCTATACTCATACCATGCAAGAAGACTACAACAGCACAAAAGACTGCTCATCTCTTCTTTGAACATGTGTGGAAACATTATGGGCTCCCGATGACCATTATTTCTGATAGAGATGCTATATTTGTCAGTACTTTTTGGAAAAATCTATGGAAACAGCTCAACACGAGACTTTCTTTGTCAACATCTTTCCATCCATAGAAATACGGACATACGGAAGTTGTAAATCATGTAGTTGTACAACTGCTTCACATGTAAAACCACAAGCATCATCGAACATGGGATGACAACCTTCCATACATACAACACAGCTACAATCGTGCTCAACGCAGCTCCATGGGAAAGAATCAATTTGAGATATGTTACGGATTTTTACCCTCAGCACCTATCGACTTAATTAGTTCCTCGATACAGTTGAATGACACCGAATTCAAAGGATGAGAAGTGGAGAAAGCAATGAAGTTCAAAGATAAAATCTACAACATTCAAAAGAAACCACAGGAAATGTTGCAACGAGCTAATGCAAAAGATAAGGCCCGACACGACAAGCATCATATTCCTCATTCATTCCAAATTGGGGATCAAGTCTGGTTCTGTATGAGTTGAGTTATGTTATGGTGGAAGCATATAGAAGGAATTAGCAAAGCGGGAAACACACTAGATCGACAAGAAATATACACAGAGACAATATGAAAGAATTTGAACCAATTTATTACTTCTGCTCCATGAAAGATGGAGGAATCAGATGATGATCAGAAATATGTGTATATTACATAATGTACATGCTTATATAGATGATGCTGAGACGTTTGAGTGACTACCCGCTACATTCAGTTATAAGAAGTTATAACGGTCGGAATTTCAACCATCATAGAGCATGTTGGTATGATGTTGGCAGTGAACTTGTCGGTTGAACATGTCAAGAAGAACTTGTCGGATGGCAAGGAAAACCTATCAAAGGAAAACCTGTCAACTGGCAAGGCAAACCTATCATATGGAAAGGAAAACATGTCAAAGGCGAACCTGTCAGTTACTGGTTGGATGATTTAAGGCTATTTACTCAACTCCCCCTTGGGCTATTGCATGATGAATATTTTAAGCGATAAGAACATTCATTTTGGTTAATCTCAATCCACAAATAGCCTAAACTTGGTCCTTCAACTTATATTAAGAATTAGATCAACTTTCTTGGTGGTGAAACATTTTTATTTCTTAAGGATATTATTAATTATTTCCACTCACAATTAGAAACTTATTGTGATTAAATAAGTAGATAATAAGAGAAAATTGTGATTAATAATGTATTTCCAACCAAAAGTATTTTTTGTTATAACTATTGAAAAGAAGAAAAATAACATTGTTAAACTAAGACTGAGTTCTCACAAGCACCATGGTGAAATAGGGCATTGGACAATTCCTAAACCGGTGTGGGATGAAAGAAGCTATCAGCTTTACGATTCTAAGAAGTTGGAGGATGAAAACCTTTTCTCTTAAATGTTATGGATATGCCCACATTAAATATAAATTTCAAATATTTACAATATTAATACAAAGTGTCTTAATTTTTTAACTCGATAAAATTATGGAGAAGCTTTGCAAGCGTAAGAATAAAATTTTAAAGTAAACACGTTAATTCCCACCATCTTTTTAAAAGTATGATAAACCAAAGTTTAATTGATGGAGGTTAAAATTCATCATCAAAATTTTGTAAATTACCTTCGCTTAACCATACAAAAACAAACTTATTTATATTTTTCTTATATAAATGAAAATTTATATGAACTTTGATTTTTTTGGAAGACAAAGTAGAGAGTGGAAGTTGAAACATTTATCTATTTGGCAGTGTTAGAGTTTTCACTTTAAATTAAATATGTTATATCTTTATCTAATGCAATAGGATCACTGAAAGATAGATAAGCACAACATAAAAGAAATACGCAAATATTTTATCCTGGGAAACCACAAGAGATAAAAACCCAACAACTTCTTCTATATAGATTCGTCACTTAGTAAAATGCCAAACAAAGATAGAAAACACAAAGATAAGATAACTTCTGCAGCTTCTTCTTCTTCTACCCCAACGAACTTGTATTTCTCTCTCTTGGAGCAAACTTGCTTATGTTTGTTGTGTGTCCGAATGAGGAAGGGCGCCTCCTATTTATATTCTTCATGTGGGTGACCTAAAACCCCTACAGGGCCAACTTCCTAATTTGACAGGGCCGACTTCTCCTAAGGAGTTTTACGCTTATTCTTTTGGGGACTATTGCCCTACCTTACAATGAAGGTTTTACCTTGATATTATTACATGGTATAATAATAACATTTCTGAATGGAGGGAAAACATCTCCGAAGGAGGTACAACAATACTTAGATAATAATAAAATAATAATACAACAAAATGAAGAATATCTTCCGAAGTTACATTTACAACATGTGACCACATGAAAAATACAATTATACATAACATGAGATGTCTCACAATGGGAAACAAACATATTTATATAATCTATACATTTTCGCTAACAACCTACCTTTTCTTTAATATTCACTACGAACGAATGCAATTGTTACTATTAAAATAATAAAGTTATGGCATCATGGCCTGTAAATATTTACACTTCTTAGACAAATTTGAATAATAAAATATATGGTGATACATATAAAAATAATGTGACGAAAGGAAACTTAAAATAGGTTTTTATAATTTGGAAAGAGATAAACCTCACTTTTTACTTTTTTTATACTTGTGGTCCCACTATTAATAGAGGGTCATCCAGTTGGTTGGTCTAATTAATAAAGATGACTCCTTTACATTGAGTAAGGATTAACTAACTATCTAATGATCCTTATTCATAGGAGATGGGATTGAACATCAATAAGTACTCCTAATTTATATCCTCAAAGTAAATGGTTAAGGTAGGAACCTACCATGTTTTATCATATGAGCAAACAATCCTCCTAAACCCAAAAAAGATATAAGTACCAATCTATTACACGAGTCAAGATGAAAACCTAACATGCTCCCCCCCCCCCCCCCCATCCCTCTTACAAAATATATTTTTCCTCATTGTTGGATGTGAGGAAATCGGTCCAACATATATGTTGGTTCCCACGTAGCTGCCTTTAGGTTATGTATCCTTCCACTAGATCAAAACTTCACTAGATAATGCATTGCCATATATGACACTCATGTTTATCTAAATTGGACTCAATTTGCAACTAGATGGAACCTTCCTTATCCAATTCAATAATATTAGTTTGAACTTTACAATTAGACTCAAGAACTTCCTTCAAGCATGATGCATGATAGACTAGGTGATGTTTATAATGATTGAGGAAAGGCAATTTGTAATCAAGTAATCCTATATGTTTTAGGATGGTATATGAACCATGAAACTTAAGAGCTAACTTCGAATGGATCTTCTCCTTGAGTGAAATATGTTTATAGGGTTGGAGAAGCAATAATGTTTGATCTCGTTCAACAAAATGGTGTTCATTGTCATTTTTATCAATATGTTGTTTCATGTGATTCTAAGCTAAGACCAAATTATCTTTGAGGGCACAAAGAAAGTTATCACAGGTTTCCAAGATGTTGTCCACCTGCTAAACCTTATAGAGGTATAACAAGTACGAAATCATGACGGGGGAGATTTTCCATAGGTTACCCTATGGATACCTAAAAGGGGGTCATTTTAGTATCAACAATAACACATATGATCCATTGATGGGAAACTCAAATTTAAATAGCGTTTAGATCATAAACAAGAATTTAGGTCACATAAAATTAAATCCTTGACCTCAAATAAATAGGAAGTAGATTCACAAGGATTATGGATTTGTCTACATTGGCCAATCAGATCAATTTTAGTTTGAAGCAGATTTGAGTTGCACATATTAATCTTTACATCAAATATAACTCCATCATGCACACATAGAAAAAACTATAGATTAGATTGACTTGATAACTGTTGGATTATCTAGCAATACTGAGAGGAGGGTGAATCAATATTGCCTTATTTTTATTGATTTAAATTTAAGTACAAGACACACAATGAATCAACCAATTTAGGACGCATATTTTAACATGGAAACCTCAAAGGGAAAAAACCAATTCAAACTCATTAATAATAATATGAATTTTACAAAAAAAATTATCTCCTACTATATAAAGGAAGCATCAACACCCCAGAATTTGTGTCTGCTTCTACAAATAAGGATGCTACAACACCCCATTCTTTATGCCTGCTACCACATACAAGGATGCACCAACACACAATTCTCCTGCTACTACTGGAAGGGGGATGCAAACCCCTGCAAGCTTGTTACCTGTCCTTACACCACCTTTCCTCCATTATTTAATTTCTTTAGAATTCCATATATTATTATGTCTTCAACTCTATGGCTGGTTTTTCTTTCTTGGTCTTTGTCTTACTTACTGCTACACCATTTGGACTGTAGAGACAACTTCCTTCCTAGTTTGAATTATGCATAAATATCAACATATCTTTACTTGAATTATCATGTATTTTCATTGAAGCATTGCAAGAACTCTTTGTGTCCTTTATCGAATGTGGATCTTCATCATTAAGTTCAGTTTTAATAGAACTTAGATTTGCATAGTTAACTAAAATCAACTTATCTCCAATTTTAGTTGTTATGTCAAATTAGCCTCCAAATATCCTCATCGCCAAATTTTTGTTTAATGGAATGGATATAAAATGACCACTTAACTGGATCTTTAATAAATTTTACATTTAAGGCTTTAACTAACTATCAAGATTATTTCACCAGCGAAATGACTCAGAACCCTTGGATATTCATCAACCCGCATCAACAATGGATTTTAACCGGTATTAAACTGATCTTCATAACAATTCTACATCCAAAGAGTGCTCTTAAAAGTCGTGTGAATTCACTTAGTGGATTAGCTTACAACTGTTAATCTCCTTAGCGATCGTCCTCGTCCGTTGATGTGAGATCATGGAACGACGATTACTTTATAATTCCATAGCATGGCCTTGCTATTATCTTCTGCACATTTTCACGAAGCGGAATAGCTGACAGTCCTTGGATCTAGGTTCACTTTAAATCAACGGTTATTATTTAATCATAAAAGTGGACTTAATAACGATTCTGGAGTCCAAGCTATTTGCTAGCCTTTGCACACTTTCTCATAGCGGAGTCCTCCTTGACTATTGATCTGACAATGATCTCGATCTGACTGTCAATATAACCTGCATAAATTACCCTTCTGCATGTTAAAAATTCTTGAACCTTTGACCTCTGGAATCCTTCCACAATCGTCGATGTTCAATCTATGATTGTAGACCTTCGATTGTCTTAATATAACTTGCATTGTTCTAATTCCTCTGAAATATTAACAATCTCATATCTTCTCGTGTTGGATTCAATCCTAACCATCGATCTCTACCTTTCCTCGTCCTCAGCCATTCATCCCTATAATATTTTAAAACTATGTTTGGGGTGGATCACCATCGATCCTTTTAGTGATCAATGATCGATCAATGACCCGGCACCATGGTCATTTCAAAACTCAATTTATTGATAAGAGAATCGATCAATCCTCCTTATTGATTTGTATCTAAGAAATGTCCTCTTAACCTCTATATCTGATCCTTAGACCTAAGGTGGATCCTTGTTTTCATCAACTTGGAAGGTAAAGAATCCAGAGCATGATGGATAACATGTTGATTTTATCTATGCCAACTTCAACCTATATTCCATGTCATCATGTCCTAGGTTATTCCTTTTTCATTACTAAACTCCTTTGACATCAATGACAACCATACTCAACAATAACTACTTTCAATATAATTTGCCAGTATAACTTTAGTGATAGTACATATTCATATTTTATAGGTTTATGGAAACTACCTCTTATATTGGACTTTAAATGCAATTTTGTTTAGTTTTAATATGCATCTTTGGATTTGGATAAACAAGTTGTGGAGAAGCAACCAAATCCTTAGCAACCGGGAAGCATGTCATCGGTTAAATTCTATAAATCATTAGTTGATGAAGCATGGTGAAAATACATATTAACTATAAGATAGAGGCTACAAAGATCAAAGACTGGTGAGACATGTGATTTTATTTTTTTAATTAGATGAATAGATGCATAAATATGAAGAATTGTTTGTCAGGAAGCAATGCAAAATGAAAATTTTTATTTTTATTTTATTTATTTATGAGATGGAGTGTTATGTTGTAAACAAAGTAACAACACCCACCGCTCCAATGGCTAAACCATACTATATAGTAGAAGGAGGTTCCTAGACAACAACATAATATTGATATTTCCTTCATTTGATCCTTGTCTTGTGACTAAGAAACTAGAGAAGATATTGAGCTTGGAGGAAGGAATCCTATACAACAATTATGATGGTGCAAAAACGACTTGGTTCTTAGCAAATGTTGCAATAGAGGATAACTGGAAAAGGAGTCCCTTAAAATGTCAAGGTTTTGGGAATGGATTTAATGCATTTAATGTAGTGATATTCCCAACCACATTGCAGCCACCTTGACAAAAAGAATTCAAATTTGACATCCAAAAATATGGAAGAAAAATGCATGCATGGCTTATTTTAATACTATAATAACTATTATTGCAAAATTCATGTGTTAAACATTAGAAAATCAAAAGAAATTTGAAATCAAACCCTGAACTGACAGAGATTCGGTGATGAATCAAATAAAATAGTTTCCTTGGCCTTCGACAAGGAATAATAACATTGCTCTATTCTACTCACCAATATTCTAAGTTAAAATAAAAGGTGAATTACCTTTACGAGTCAATGAAGAGTGAATGAGTTCATTTGATTTTAAATTGAGAAAAAAATATTGAATGCTCAAGTGAGGTCACAAAATCAAAAGTTATAAAATGTATTAATATATTTAAGGAGGGGAGGAAAGTGGATTATATTTGATCCTGAAGGAAATATTTGATCCCGAAGGAAATATAGTAAATTACTTTAGTTGGGGCCTCAGAATTCAAGCAAACAATGAAGTAGAATGGATTTCACTCTTCCATGGGCTAGAACTAATAGCTGGGAAATCCATTTAAAATCCAATGGTATTCAAGGACTCAAGATAGGCTATCCAGAAAATGAGAACCGACTATAAAAATGGATCAACTAGTTGCAAAATAATTTATGATTGGATTCATCTCATCAACTCTCCACCTCAGGTTTTCTTCTTTCATATACTCTGGGAGAACAATGGCCTAACTGACAAGTTATCCAATCAAGGTGCTAGAAACAACTAAGGCATCATAGTCTATGCTAATAGGGCAAGGGTTTTTAAATATCTTCCCTAGCTATCCTTTGATAGAATTAAGGATCCCCTCACATCCAAAGCTTCTAGTTGAAGCCCTGTCGCCCCATGAGATGTGTGGCCTCCCTCCTGCCAAGTTCTAGTACCTCCCTTTGGTTTTCATTAAATGGGACTTCACTTTAGAAGTACCCTAGAGCCTTGACAATCTTATTCACACAAGTGGTATGGAAGAGGCTTATTGCAACACTAGTTTCATTCTCCATTCATTGTATGCAATGTTGTGTGAGGACCAAGAAGAATTTGACATCCAACATTTCAGGGTTTGTTTGAAGGTCTCTCACATTGGATAGAAGTCGACCCTATTGGGAAAATGACAAAGAAGGATGGGGAAGAAGAATTTGCTAGTATAAAGTATGGTTTGGAAGATATCAATCTACATATGCACAGGGTTTTTGAGGTGGTAGGAGTAGGCATGAACGATAACAAGGAGATGGATTTGGATATTTGGTATCTCACCAACCAAATTGGCTTCCATGATTCCAAAATTGACGACCAGGGATGTGACCTGAAGGTTCTTATGGGAACAGTTGAAATTATTAAGGACAAAGTGTTGAAAATGTCTAGAATGACCCAGTGCATCTATTTTCAGGATTCTCCAAAAGAAGGTGCTCTACCCATGGAAGAAGTTTCTGTCACTCATCCAACTCCTAGCCTTAGAGGAAAGAAGATGTAGAGTTTCCTTCCTAGTCAACCTCTAAATATTTTTTTTGTATTCTATTGAACCAACAGTTTGTTAAAATCTACCCTTCCCATGTTACGGTTACTTTCAGGAAGCATATGAGTAATTTTAGGAAACTGCTTTTAGGCATAGTTTTTTTATCCTTCTCACTTAATGTCAAAGAAGCACGCTAGAGAATCAAAAGTTGTGAACTATGGAAATTACGGATTCACGGATGTAGTCAGAATTACAAGTATTAATGGGTAAGTTAGGACATTATAAAGTTGCACAATAGATAATTACAGATTGATTTAAGAAAGGAAATTATTTTTATAAGTTGTCACAAAAAGATAATCATCGCCTAAAAATGAAAATCAAAAGTTAGATCAATATAATCAATACTCTGAGAATAAATTATCAAAGAAGGATGGAGAAATATCATGCTTAAAAAATCAAAGTAAAAAAATACTAGCGAAAACCTAGAAGTCAAAAGACAAAAAGCAAGACAATAAAAGTTTAGAAATCAAGATTTCAAAGAGAATTATCCAAAAAAAAGGAAGGCAACTAGCTCCTAAGGAAGCTTAATAAGAGATTGCTTGATCAAATTAAGAGATTAAGGGACAACTAATCAGAGAATCTAGAATTAAAAATAAATATGGCAAGTTAGATAATAAGGAAGAAATATTGCATTGAAGGAAAGATAATCATGACTTAGACAAATTAAAGAGCTAAAGCATGATAAGAAATATTTACAAGAATATTTAGAGCGCAAAAACTCATTAATAAACAAAGAAACGATGATTGGCCCAATTGAGAATTTATGAGACACTCAAATTTAGACATCGGAAAAGTGAATCAATACATAGTCACTCAACATTCAAAATCAGAGTAATGTTTATATTGACAAATAACTACAAACATTAAGAGAAGATAGTTCCAAGGAACAATCACAAAATATTAGGATGCCTTATCATCATCGAAATCACCAAAATCAATATGGACAAGATCAAAAGACATATAAACAATATTTTTCTTTCCAATGGATGAACTACAAATGTGAAAAAGAAGAGATACAAAATCAGAAACTTGTGTGGAAGCCAAAAACCAAAAGTTCCATCTAAACAATTTTTCAACAAAAAGTTCCAGTAAAGTTCAACTTGGAGTGGATTAATTCATAGTCAATGCAACAATTTTGCTTGGGAATTTTTAAATCATATCATATTGTTTCATCAAGTTTCACAATTACAAGCACAAAATATCTTGACAATACATTGTGAGCCAAAATGAGAGCTGACAGGAATCTTTTCACTATTTATGCTTTAAGGGAAAACCATTTTTTAGGGGAAATAATATGTAACACACACACATTAAAATTAAT
>LPNX010503508.1:8267-26911 GCA_001517045.1 Pseudotsuga menziesii | reverse complement strand
TATTGGTTCCTCATTGAGGCTGTCGAATTCAATACATCAATTTCTACAAAGCAATCTAAAAAACCCTATGAAATGTCTCTCTTTTTTCATTTATTTTATTTTACTTTCCTGACACGCAATGGTGCATGCAATGAGTTTCGCATAGATTTTGAAGATCTCATACATGAGTTGCTTCTCTCACCAAAAGTGAGGTTTAAATTTTTAAAGCACTTACATGGCCTTATATTATTATTAAAGTTTATCATACAAATATATCTTATCTCCTTATTCTATTTACCTCTAGGTTGTTGTATGCATTTGAATTAAAGGAAAGTGAACGAGTTAATATATAATATCATATATATATATGAAAAAAAAGTAATTTTATTAATAAAGTATAAAAATACATTTACATGTATATGCTATGCATATAACCAATTCATCAAAAATATATGTCTTACAAATATCATATTTAATCAGTCTTCACAATAAACATGATTGTGAATCATGTTTATTCCTTCATATATAGTTGACATAAGCTCCTAGATGATTCACAAGAAAAATCCTACTATATCTCATTTTGTAATCATCATATAAGACTTCATAAAGTTAATAAAATGTGACCTCTCTTGTTAACCTTGAGCAACCTTCACAAAAAGTGGTGATATGTGATCATATATTCCACTAATTAGGATCATGGCCCAAAAAAGTAGGTTGTAACATTAATCTTTTGTGCTAATTGTGAGAGAAAATGAGAGTTGACGGGAAGCTTTTCAATAATTATGCTTTGAGGACAAAGCATTTTTTTAGAGAAAGGAAAATGTAACATGCACATATTAAAAATAATAATAAACAATATTTAACTAAGGGATGCATCCCTTCATGACGACACTACCATTATATATTAAATCATCTCATAATTTTATAATTAATTATATATATATATAATTTTATACATTCATATCTCTTTTGGATATTTATTGTTTCAACTAGATTGGTTCCTCGTTGAGCCTATTGAATCCATTGCATCCATTTCTACAAAGAAACCTAAAAAACCCTATGAAATGTCTCTCTTTTTTCATTTATTTTATTTTATATTTCTGAAATGCAATGGTGCATGCAATGAGTTTGACATAGGTTTTGAATATCTCAATACATGAGTTTCTTCTCTTAACCAAAAGTGAGGTGAAAAGATTTAATGCGCTTGCATGACCCTATGTTATTATTAAAGTTTATCATACAAATATATTTTATCTCCTTATTTTAGTCACCTCTAGATTATTGTATGCATTTGAAGTAGAGGAAAGTGAACAAGTTAGTTTATAATCTCATACATACATATACATATACATATATATGAAAAACATTATTGATAAAGTATAAAACTACATTTGCATATATATGTTATGCATATATTACTGATTTATCAAAAATATATGCCTCAAAATTATCATATGTAATTGGTCTTCGCAATAAACATGATTGTGAATAATGTTTCTACCTTCATCTATGATTGAATTAAGATCCTAGATGATGTTGGACACAATGGTCACACTAAGAGTGGAGTGAATCAGTGTGATGGAAATTAAAACCCTTTTCAACTTCTATAAATCAACATAGTTCATCAATATATGTTGCTACCAATTACATCATCATTACATAACCATCCATCAACTAATCAACTATAATAATCATATCATCAACTAGATCACTGAATCATAACAAGAATCATAACACAAGAGGACACGAGATTTGTTTAGTTAACTTGTTTTATGTATTGTACATGGAATACTTCAATCTCCATGATTACAAACATAACCAACTGAAATAAATAGCACCAACTCTAAATACAAGACCCGGCCTGGTTTTCTCAGGTCCAATTGAGAAAGGGTTGAGGAATCCAATCCCCAAGGTTGCAAGGCTCATCTTTCCAATCAAGAAACACTTCTACCACTCAATAATATACTTGTCATTGTCATTAACTTGTCTCTTTCATCAACCTATCAAACCTGGTGCTCAAGAACCTACTCATACTCATCATGCCAACATAAGAGAAACCCAGAAGCATGAACCATATGTTTTCAAATATCACAATATGAAGAAACAATAGACAAACTAAAATAAACTTTATATCATGTCATCACATATCCCTCTCAAAAATATTTCCAACAAGCCAAGAATTTTGTAATTCGAAATCCATATTAGAAGGTTATCCTAATTGTAGTGAATCTCTTCAATCCTCAAAGACGCCCAAACATTTATCCTCCATAAAACTTCGCACTTTTCTCCAAGAGTTGAGAAATACCAAAGAGACACTTGATTCATGAACAAATCAAATGTTTTATCTTCTATCTATGTAGGTCATGGAGGGTTTATTCACATGTCTAGCCCACTTGTAGTAGTTTAAAAGTTAATTGAATTCTTTTAGTAGGACGAATTGCTTGTAAAGGGGAAAATCAATACCTTGACTTTAAAAACTCAAAACTCATCAATCGTAAGGAGTTAGGAGACACTCCACATGTCAATGGAAATTTCTTGAAGGGGAATATCTCCCTATGATGATCTTATTTGCAATTACTTGATCTAATACCCTTAAATTATTCAATTTTTGCAGGACATTGGATTTAACTTGAATTCATATTGAAGGCTTCTTCAAGTGCTTTTGTGGCACAAAGAGTGACCAACAGTCACCATCAACATGATACCAATTGTGTAGGTTCATGACCCAAGGCACCACATGCAAGGGTTTCAAGGACTCTTTCAAATATATCATATAATATTTAAACAAGATGCTTTCCATGGACTTCAATCCCATCACATAGGACTCCATTAACAAGTAAAAAGGTACATTCAAGCTCTATCATGATCATTAAATTACCAAGAGACGTCATACCACCATGAATGTGGGTGCCAAAAAATTGTCATGCATAATGACCATATACAAGGGTTCCATGACTCCATCACATGCTACAAAGGCATCAAGGTCTTCATTAAGTGCAAGTAGTGGGATTCATGACCTCTTCAAAAAATGACCACATAATGGGTCATTTGTACCACCATGTGCTACAAAGCACACACAATTAGTGAATGGTATCCAAATACAAACCTACCACATGTTTGGGTATGTCTAATCAATCAACCACTAGGCTATCATCCATCTGGACACTGTGTGTGGGTAAAGGGTGATCAAACCACATACCAAACTTGTGCTATTTTCCATGATAAACTCATACATATTCAGCATACCTCAGTGGAATCAATGGCAACTTGAGAGGAAAATGCAAGTCCCATGTTGACATCAATGACAACTCAATCAAAAATTTCCCCCTTTTTCATTGATGAAAACAACTCATGATCCCCCTATGATCATGCTCCCCCTTTGATCTTCATTTATCCCCATTTGGAATAAATAGAAAAGGGTGACCCTAGTGGTAGATTAAGGAACGGTTAGACAACTCATGTTTTGAGTATTTCCATCGGCCTTTTATTGAGGTTGCAGATCCATTATCATATGGCATATGGTTTTTATATATATTTTGAACAGTTTGTTGGACATTCATTCTGGGAATGGCTGATATATTAGATGTTGATATGTGACAAGTACTTGCATATCTATTTTGGGCTGCCAGGGGCTGCTATTACTTTACCATTTTGGACAGTACATATTTCAGGGGCCATATATGTTTATTTGGACTTGATATATTACTAGTTTTTTCTTGACTCCATCACAGGGGTGATGTTTTCTGGACACAAAATGTTTTAAAGCATGGAATAGACTATTGCATATGTGACTGTTTTTTTTACTATTTTTTCTTGGGCTTCCTATTGTATGATATGGGTTTTGTATCCACACAACCCATACTTTGGTGATTTTATCACAGTTTCACACTCAAAATATACAAAAATATATATCTACAAAATGTAATTTTGTTCTTCTTCGGGAGATATAAAATTATGTTTTTTTTTCCAAGGAAAAAAATGGAAAAGGGTGACCACATGTTTGTATATGAAGCCACTGCTAACTGATCACTTCTCCCCTTATCAACATGCATAATTATAACACGATCTAGGGACCTATCCTAATTTAATGAAAGAGCCATCAATTTCTCTCTCACCTTTGAGTTCCTTCTCCAAACTCCATGAACTTAAGGTGCTCATTGTATTTGAGGGACCTCAAAATTGGCTTGCCATATGGTAGTCATCTTCTTTACACTGGTCCACTTTATCCACGCTCAGTGGTTCATTATTTTTCATCCATACCTAAGAGTTTCCTTGATTATGAGTATTTGTCTTCTGAGTTGTATTTATTCCTACAATATTCTTCTTCCATGGTTCATGATATTTTCTTGTGGATGTGTTTGAGGCATTCCTCATAGATTGTTTTTTTAAATTCATGCAATCTTGAGATTTGTGCCCAAATCCACTACAACTATAACATCTCATATTATGACAATATGCAGCAATGTCACCAACATGGTTGCATGTCCAACACCTAACTGTGTTGTTGAAACTTCCAACACTTATTCTATAATAGAATATACAATCCATAGCTTTGTGACCAAAATAATTACATGAATAGAAATAACCATTAAAACCATCTTCGTACCTGGGTCTTTGATTCCATCTTGGATTTGTCTCTCTTCTAAATATGCATTGAGGAGTGGGACCAACTTCTTGATGTCTTTCTAATCTTCTCAATTCTTCTTTTCGTTGTGCAGGCTCTTAATGAGGAGCTTTGATTTAATTCTTGGACGTGGAAGGTACTGATTCAAGGATCTTAGGGAACCATGTTCGAACCATAGATTTTCATCTTTCCTTATTTGTTAAATGGGGGTATTTGATAATCCAAGATCTCATCCAAAATTACTGAACTGTTATTGAACTTGACATATGCATCATATTTCTTATCCTTCTTTCTGAGACCAACTACCTCCATCTCCGACTATTGGCAAGTCTTATCCTTTTCATCCAACTAGTGTCTCAAGACTTCCTCCATCTCTTGGATTCTTGCAGCTGAGTCTTCATATCAACATTAGTCTTCATTGCTTCTTCAAGTTATTTGGAATCTTCACCAGGCTCTTCTTGTTCTTTTACTTGACTGATCAATTTAGTCTTTAGTCTTTCAACTTCATCTTTCTTGTCTTCCATCTGATCCTGTAAAACTTCATCCTTATGCTTAAGTTTTACAGGCAGTTTTTCTAGTATCATGGTCTTCTCTTGATATTTATTCAAAGAATCCAAGGTTATCATTTTAAACCTCATGAAGTCACTCTGATTTAGATTGACTTTGTTCATGGACCAATTGGATTTGACATCAATATTAAAAAAAGTGTGAGTTATTTCCTTTGTAGCCTTTGACAGATCTTCATCATCTTCTGCAAAAAGATTTTCAATTTCATCACATATATGAGTTTTATAATCAAAAGAATCCATACATTCACTGGAGTCCAATTCTTTCTTTTCTTCATGCTTGATATATTCAGGGGGCTTGACTTATATTTCTTGATTCGTCTTTTCAATATCTTGTCTTCCCTTTTGGTATTCACTTTCCAACTTGAACCATAGGTCTTTAGTTGAAGCGTATTCCCCTACACTTTCCTTAACTAAGTAGGGAATTCCATCCATGAGGAAATTCAAGGCGGTGGTGTTGTCCTTATTATATTATTTATGTGCATATGACTTGGCCTTCTTATTGGATGGAATGGGTGGATTTATCACAATATCTTAAACACCAAACTTATTCAAGTAGGATTTCATATTTTTCCTCCAACTGAAATAATCGGTCACATCAAATACTGGAACATCATTGCTTTAGGACTCTACTTTTGATTCCATTGTGTGTCCACAAATCTCCTTCAAGATTGCAAGGCTTGTAGTGAAGGCAAATTTTGATACCAATTGTTGGAAACAATGGTCACACTAAGATGGGGTTGAATCAGTGTGATGGCAATTAAAACCATTTTCAACTTCTATTAATTAGCATAGTTCATCAATATATGTTGCTACCAATTACATCATCATTATATAATTATCCATCAACTAATCGACTATAATAATCATATCATCAACTAGATCACTAAATCATAACAAGAAACATAACACAAGAGGACACAAGATTTGTTTGGTAAATGTGTTTTATGTATTGTACATGGAATAATTTAATCTTCGTGATTACTATCAATACCAACTGAAATAACAAGCACCAACATTAAATACAGGACCCAACCTAGTTTTCTTAGGCCCAACTCAAAAAGAGTTGAGGAATCCAATCCCCAAGGTTGCAAGGCTCAAATTTCCAACCAATAAACACTTCTACCACTCAATCATCTACTTTTCACTGTCGTTAACTTGTCTATGTCATCAATCTGTCAAACCTGTTGCTCAATAATATGCTCATAGTCATAATAGAAACATAAGAGAAACCTAGAAGCATGAACCATACATTTTTTAATATCACAATATGAAGAAACAATAGATGAACCAAAATTTTGGACATTGGGTTCAATGCTCCTCGTGAGTTTCGTGACATGGACTAATCGCCTCCCAAGATCCTAACTCTGGCGATTGTGGCGGAGATTAACACCTATGGGTTTTGGTCTAACGACAATCGTGAGTCCAACAAATGGTATCATAGCAACAGGTGAAGAGTTTGAAACTCACCTGGATCACATTTGGGGGGAGATTATTCAACATTGGGTTCAACGCTCCCTGTGAGATTCATGACATGGACTAATCGCCTCATGAGATCCTAACTATGGTGATTGTGGCAGAGATTAACACCTGTGGGTTTTGGTATAATGACAATCATGAGTCCAACACAAAAGAAATTTTAGATCATGGCATCACATATCCCTCTCAACAATCTTTCCAATGAGCTAAGAATTTTGTAATTTTGATTCTGTATGAGAAAGTTATCCCAATTTTAGTGAATCTCTTCAATCCTCAAAGATGCCCAAAAAATTCTCCTCCACAAAGTTTTTCACTTTTCTCCAAGAGTTACGAAATACCAAAGAGGCACTTGATTCATGAACAAATGAAATGTTTTGTCTTCTATTTATATTGTTCATGGAGGATTTATTCACATGTCTGGATGACTTGTATTAGTTTCAATTAAAAGTTAATTGAATTCTTTTAGTAGGTCGACTTACTTATAAAGGGGAAAATTAATACATTAAATTTAAAAAACAAAACTCATCAACTGCAAGGAGTTAGGATACAATCCACATATCAATGGAAATCGATTTACAAGGACTATCTCACTATGACGAGCTTATTTGCAATTACTTGATCTAATGCCCTTAAATTCTTCCATATTTGTAGGACATCAAATTTGACTTGAATTCATCTTAAAGGAATCTTCAAGTGATTTTGTGGCACAGAGAGTAACTAACGGTCACCATCAACAAGTTACCAAGTGTGTGGGTTCGTGACCCAAGGCACCACATGTAAGGGTTTCAAGGACTCTTTCAAAGATATCATATAATATTTAAACAATATGCTTTCCATGGACTTTAAGCCCATCACATAAGACTCCATTATCAAGTACAAAGGTAGATTCAATCTCTATCATGATCATATAATGTCCAAGATCCATCATACCACCATGTATGTGGGTGTCAAACCTATTGATGTATTTGTAACTTCGGAATGTATTCACTTGTATATTTCATGTATTGTACCTTGTTGTTTATTCTGGGAAGTATCTGTAATGTAATTGAATCATGTCATGCCTTGATGTTCCCATTGGGAGGTTCTATAATGTAAACAAGTCATGTCAAGTCATTTTGGGTAACCCTCCTATTGTTCAAGGGTTAAAGTCCCCGTAGTTATGGGGCCCTAGGGTTATTAGACTCTCCTAGAGAAGTCAAACCTAGTGAGTTATTGTCAAGTCAGGAATTAGTATAAATAGAGAGTGAACCTCTCTATTTATCACACACTCACTCACACTCAGTTGTAGCACATAATTAAGAGAGAAGAAGTTGTTGGGGCTACAAAGAAAGAGGGTACTGATGTCGGGAGATCATTGTACTATTTTTGGGGCTTTGATTTTGGTGTTGATTATATCTCTGAGGAAGTTGCGAGGTTTTCTCCATTTATGGTTTCCCCGAGGAAAAACATTGTGTTCATTGTCTCTTGTGTTTGATTGTTGTGCTTGTTATTCTCTTAGTTAAAGATCCTAATATATTGCTAGCTTAAATGATAAAAATATAACATGGTATTAGAGGTAACCTGAGAAGAAGACACTGTGTAGCTGCGGAAACTAGGGCTTCTTACTTTTTGGATCTCTCTCCACAGATTTTCAGCAAAATACGTTTTGGCTGACTCTCCTCCCCAAGGCGCATCTTTCTTTCGAAGGAGAATCTAATTCTGAGTATTTTCAGTTTTTTACCCAACACTTCTGCTGGAAATTAGGGATTTCCACAGAAGTGGAATTTTTGAGTGAGCCCAGGCCTAGATTTATCTCCTCCTCAAATTTGAAGTTTATAGATCAACATAAAAGCTTTTGGTTGGACAGAACTCCAGGAAATTCAAACCCTAATCTGCTCCTAAACCAGCTCTATAGAAATTCAGCTCCAAATCTAGATCCAACATCTTAACCTGGTAAGATCTAAATATTTTGTATTCCATTTGAGGTTCTCAGTTAAGATGTCTCATCATACCAAGCTTGATGAAAATATTGAAGGAGCTGATAGCTTCTGAGCCTGGAAGTATAGGATCTCCCTGGTCCTGGAAGAAAATGAATTGAACTCCTACATCAATGAGGAGGTTCCAATTCCAGAGGGAGATGAGGCTAAGGCCTTACACAAGAAGAAATTGGTCATGGCTAAGAGGATTACTGCTGATTCAATCAAGGATCACCTAATACCATAGGTGTCCTCCCTAAAGACACCTAAAGCTATGTTTGATGCCCTGACCAAACTATTTGAAGGAAAGAACATAAATTGGAAGATGACCTTGAGGAACCAATTGAAGAATGCGAAGATCCAGAATGCAAAAACCATACAATAATACTTCACAAGGGTCTCCTAGATCAAAGAACAACTTGAAGCAATGGATGAAGAAGTGGAGAATGCAGAGATTGTAATGACCACCTTGAATGGTCTCCTTAGGACATGGGACTCTTTCATTCAAGGGATCTGTGCCAGAAAGAATCTAGTCAAGTTCAACAAACTATGGGAAGAATGCTCTCAAGAAGAAGCTCAGATAACAGCTCAAAAAGAAAAGATGGGAAGTGAAGATCAAGCTCTCATAGTACAATCCAAGAAAACTAGAACTAGCCACCATAGAGGTAAGCACTCTCACCAGAAGAGTAACTTTAGAAATCCTAGATACAGTCTAACTACATTTGCTATACATGTGATGAAAGAGGACACTTTGCTAGAGATTTTCCTAGAAACAAAAGTAGCTATCACAAGAAGAAGGGAAACAAGAGAAGACATCATGCCCATGCTATAGAGGATGATGAAACTTCCACAAAGAGCCTCCAGACAAGATAGTGATAATTATTCAAGTGATGAAGAATATGTTTCGATTTCCGCTCTCACAGGAACTATCACACATGGTAGCAATGATTGTCTTATAGACAGTGGTGCTTCCAAACATATGACAGGATTCAAGGAATCCTTTGTGAAACTATCTGAACATGAATCACCTCACAAG
Source organism: Pseudotsuga menziesii (assembly GCA_001517045.1). Taxonomy (NCBI): domain Eukaryota; kingdom Viridiplantae; phylum Streptophyta; class Pinopsida; order Pinales; family Pinaceae; genus Pseudotsuga; species Pseudotsuga menziesii. Next base: position 17,272 of record LPNX010503508.1, on the reverse strand, counting down.
GTGAAACTTGGAGATGACTACCAGTATCCAATAAAAGGTAGAGGTGAATCCTCATATAAGCTAGACTCTGGAAATTCTATCAAGATGAAAGATGTATTGTTTTTACCTGGATTAAAGAAGAACCTCCTCTCCATATCTGCATTAGTTGCAAAAGGAATGAGGGTTGCATTTGTACATGGCCAAGTTCTCATGTGGCCAAAGGGGAATTCTATTGATGATGCAGTAGTGATTGGGGAACAAGAAGGAGGACTATATAAATTGAAGGGCCAACCAGAACAAGCTTTGGTTCATGACTCGGTAGAACCAAATGAGCTTTGGCATAGAAGGCTTGCACATCTGCATTATAGAGCACTGCCACTTGCAAGCAAAGCTGTTGAAGGTCTCCCAAAAATGCAAATGAAACGTGAAGGTGTATGCAAAGGATGTGCAAAAGGGAAGAACACAAAGAAGACATTTCCAAGTAGGGAGAGCATTAAGGCAAAATGAATATTGGAAATCATCCACTCCGATGTATGTGGTCCAATGTCATCCAGTTCATTAAGCGGGTTTCTTTTATTGATGATTTTTATAGAAAGACATGGATATACTTTATGAAGAACAAAGATGAAGTATTCAGCAAGTTCAAGGAATTCAAAGCCTTGATTGAGAACCACATTGAAAAGAATATCAAGACCTTTCGATCAGATAATGACAGAAAATTCACATCAAATGAGTTCAAAGAGCTATGCAAAGACTCAGGGATTAAGACGGAGTTATCCACTCCATATAATCCACAATATAATGGGATTGTAGAAAGAAAGAATAGAATTATCATGGAATCAACAAGGGCCATGCTTCATGATCAAGATCTTCACATGCATCTATGGGCAGAAGCTTCCGAAACAATGATATATGTATAGAACCGTACTCCACACAGAGTACTCGAGAACAAGACACCTGAAGAAGCCTTCTCCGACAAGAAACCAGAATTCATCCATCTCAGAATATTCGACTATCATGTATACATACAAATTTTGAAAGAAAAGAGGACGAAGTTAGATCCTTCAGGAAACAAGGGTATATTTGCGGGATACTCTGAAAGCTCAAAGGCTTATAGAATATACTTCCCAGGGTTCAAGAAGATTGACATCAGTAGAGATATAACATTTGAAAAATATTCATCCTACATCAAATCTAGGAAGAGACCAGCTGAAGAACCTGAAGAAACAGAAGCACCCAGAATTCATGATACAACCATGAACAAATAAATTCAAGAAGAGGATCGAGAATTAGAAGAACCTCAAGAACCTGCAGATCCACCTTAGGAGAATAATCGTCACAAGAGGAAATCTGCTTGGGTACGTGAAATTATCCAAGGTACAGAAAGATATAGAGCTTCAGAAGAAACACACAAAGGAAGAAACAAAACTAGGTCCTGCTCCAGTTATCTAGCCCTGCTATGTGACATTATCGATAAAGAACCTTCCAACTATGAAGAAGCAGAAGGATTCTATGATCGAAGAGTATCAATCGATCATGAAGAATGATGTTTGGGATGTGGTCCCAAGACTAGAAGGGAAGTCGATTGTAACTTTCAAATGGATCTACAAGATCAAGCATGTTGCAGATAACAGCATAGAGAAATATAAAGCAAGATTCATGGCTCATGGCTTCTCCCAGAAAGAAGGAATAGACTATGAAGAAAATTTTGCACCTGTATCCAGATACACTTCCATCAGATCAGTACTTGCTCTAGCTGTAGTGATGAAATGGAAGATACACCAGATGGATGTCAAGACTACTTTCTTGAATGGTGTAGTAAAAGAGGAAGTGTATGTCGATCAACCACTCGGTTTTAAGACACATGAAAAGGAGTCTCATGTGTGTAGATTGAAGAAAGCCCTGTACAGTTTGAAATAGGCACCCAGGACATGGTATTACAGAATTGATGGCTTTCTATCTAGTTTGGGCTTTACCAAAAGTAAAGCAGATTCCAACCTTTACTACAAGGTTGAAAAAGGTAACCCAGTGATACTCCTACTGTATGTGGATGATCTGTTTGTAATAGGTATGGATGGGTTGATTGTTGATACGAAGAGGAAGCTTGATTCCGAGTTTGAAATGAAAGACTTGCGTATGATGCACTAATTTCTAGGCATGGAGGTGTGGCAGAATACAGATGGAATCTTCCTCAGAAAAGGGAGGTATGAAGTAGAGATCCTGAAGAGGTTTGGGATGATGGACTGCAAGGCGATAACCACACCAATGGCATCAAACATGAATTTGCTAAGTGATGCTTTATCAGAAGCGGTTGACGCTACAATGTATCGTCAGATGATTGGGTCCTTGATGTACCTGATGAACATGAGACCAGATATTTGCTTTGCTGTGAACACCTTGAGCTAGTTCCTGATAGATCTGAGACATGTTCACTTGATTGCTGCAAAGCATATTCTAAGGTACCTAAAGGGTACAATTGATTATGGGATCAAGTACGAGGTGAATCCGAATATTAACCTGGAGGGTTATGTTGATTCATATTGGGTAGGAAGTGCCATCGATAGGAAGAGAAATTTAGGATGCTGCTTTAGTATGGGATCAAGTGTAATATCTTGGTTTAGTAGGAAGTAGTCTTGTGTGGCACTGAGTACAACTGAAGCAGAGTATGTCGCAACTTATTCAGTTAGTTATGAGGCAGTGTGGCTAAGAAAGCTACTATCTGATTTATTTTATCTCTAGTTGGATGCTACTTATATATATTGTGAAAACCAGAGTTGTGTGAAGTTGTTGAAGAACCCGGTGTTCCATGACAAGTCGAAGCATATCGAGATCAAGTATCACTATATCAAGGATATGGTGCAGATAGGAGCAGTGAAGCTCCAGTATATTGTGATGGACGAACAGATAGCTAATGTGTTGACGAATCCATTGGCCAGAGTGAAGTTTGAGTACTTCAGGGAGAAGCTTGGTGTTCTCTAGATCAAGGTTCCCTCAAAGGGGAAATGATGAGTCCAAGAGCCATTCTAACATGGTGAGAGGATTAGGTTCCTTCCATGGTCAGATGTAAGGGCTGAGCCATTCTGTCATGGTGAGAGGATTGGTTCCTTCCATGTCAAATGTGAGTGCTGAGCCATTCTGATGTGACTGTAGGATTGGTTCCTACATGATCATATATAAGTGTTAAATTCCATTCTTGGAATGGAGGCACTTGGTCAGTTACTAGTAATGCTCAGCTTGGTGTTGAGATGCCATTCTTTGGGAGAATGGAGGCACCTGGTTAGTTACCAGGAATCCTCAGTCTGGGACTGAGAGCCATTCTGGTGCGATGTGTTTACACATGGTCAAATGTAAGTGCAGTGCCCTTCTGATGCGGTGTCTTCACACATGGTTAGATTTAAGTGCAGATCCATTTTGATATAAGCACTGAAGAAGACCTACATGAAGCCTAGGCCTACAACCAACATGAAAAAGGGTTGGCTCTGTAGAACTTCCCGTGACAAGAAGAATCAAGAGATAGCACCATGTTGATGATGATACAGTGATGATGATCTAGCAGTGATGATGATCCAGCAATGATGATCCAGATCCTATGATGAAGAAGACTTGAAGATGAAGAAGACTTGAAGATGAAGATTAATTGAAGATGAAGAATACTTGAAGATGGAGATGACTTGAAGATGAAGATGACTTGAAGATGAAGAAGACTTGAAGATGAAGATAACTTGAAGATGAATATGACGAGATGATCCAGTCCATACAAAGAAGAAGACCAGTGCTGAAAATTGTGTCGAAAGAATACCTTCCTAGTTAAGAGGGAGTGTTGATGTATTTGTAACTTCGGAATGTATTCACTTGTATATTTCATGTATTGTACCCCGATGTTTATTCTGGGAAGTATCTGTAATGTAATTGAGTCATGGCATGCCCCGATGTTCTCATCAGGAGATTTTATAATGTAAACAAGTCATGCAAGTCATTGTGGGTAACCCTCCTATTGTTCAAGGGTTAAAGTCCCCGCAGTTGTGGGGCCCTAGGGTTATTATAATCTCCTAGAGAATTTGGCCCTAGTGAGTTATTGTCAAGTAGGGAATTAGTATAAATAGAGAGTGAGCCTCTCTATTTATCACACACTCACTCACACTCAATTGAAGCACATAACTGAGAGAGAATAAATTGTTGGGGCTAGAAATAAAGAGGCTACTACTGTTAAGAGATAATCTTATTGTTTTTGGGGCTTTGCATTTGGTGTTGATAATATCTCTGAGGAAGTTGCAGGGTTTTCTCCATTTATGGTTCCTTGAAGAAAAACATTGTGTTCATTGTCTCTTGTGTTTGATTGTTATGCTTGTTATTCTCTCAGTTAAAGATCCTAATATAATTCTAGATTAAATGATAAAAATCTAACAAACCTTCTCATGCATAATGACCATCTCCAAGGGTTCCATGACCCCATCATGGGATACAAGGGAATCAAGGTCTCCATCAAGTTCAAGAAGTGGGATTCGCAACCTCTTCAACAAATGACCACAGAATGGGTCGTTTGTACCACCATGTGCTACAAAGCACACACCATCAGTGAATGGGCCCCAAATCAGAAGCTACCACATGTGTGGGTATGTCCAATCAATCAACCATCAGGCTATCATCCAGTTGGCCATCGTGTGTGGGTAAAGGGTGATGAAACCCCATACCAAACATGTGCAAGTGTCAATGATCAAATCATACATGTTAATCAATATTGTCCACTATAGGGTACCTTGGTGGCATCAATTAAAACCTGAGGGGCTACTGCAAGTCCCATGTTGGCATCAATGACAAATCAATCAAAAACATCTCCCTTTGTCATTGATGGAAACAACTCGTGTGCCCCCTACGATCATGCTCCCCCTTTTATATTCATTTCTCCCCCCTTATCATTAATGGAAAAGGATGACCACATATATGTATATGAAGTCACTGCTAACTTATCATTGCTCCCCCTATCAACATGCATAGCTATATCATGATCTAGGAACCTGTCCTATTTTAATGAAACAACCATCGATTGCTCTCTTTCACCTTTGAGTTCCTCCTCTAAACTCCATGAACTCAAAGTGCTCAAGGTATTTGAGAGACCTCAGACTTGGATTACCATATGGAAGCCATCTTCTTTACATGGGTATGCTGTATCCACGTTCAATGGTTCATTCTTTTTCATCCATACCTGGGAGTGTCCTTGATTCTAAGTATTTGTCTTCTAAGATGTATTTCTTATTGCACTATTATTCTTCCATGGTTCATAATATTTTCTTGCGGACGTGTATGAGGCATTCCTCATATATTTTCTTCTTGAATTCACGTAATCTTGAGCTTTGTGCCCAAATACACTAACTATATCATCTCATAGTATGACAATATGCAACAATGTGACCAACATTGTTGCATGTCCAACACCTAACTGTGTTGTTGGAACTTCCAAAACTTTTTATATCATAGAATATACAATCCATAGCTTTGCGACCAAAATCATTACATGAATATAAATAACCATTAAAACCATCTTCATACCTAGGTGCTTGATTCCATCTTGGAGTTGTCTCTCTTCTAAATCTGCATTGAGGAGTGGGACCAACTTCTTGATGTCTTTCTGATCTTCTCAATTCTTATTTGTGTTGTGCAGGTTCTTGATGAGGAACCTTGATTTCATTATCTGACGTGGAAGGGATTGCTTCAAGGGTATTAGCAGACCATGTGCCAACCATATATTTTCTTCTTTCCTTGTTGTAGCTAAGACCATATTTGTCAAATGGATATATTTTATCATCCAAGATGAATGAACTATTATTGAACTTGAAATATGCATCAGACTCTCTTATCCTTCTTTATGATACCAACTACTTCCATCTCTATATTTTGACAAGTATTATTCTTTTCATCCAACTAGTGTCTCAAGACTTCCTCCATCCTCTTGGATTCTTCCAACTGAGTCTTTAGATCAACATTATCCTTCCTTGTTTCTTCAAGTTCTTATGAATCTTCACTAGGCTCTTATTGTTCTTTTACTTAACTGATGAATTCAGTCTTTAGTCTTTCAACTTCATCTTTCTTGTCTTCGAGCTGATCCTCCAATACTTCATCCTCATGCTTAAGTTTTACAAGAATTTATGTTAGTATCATGGTCTTCTCTTGATATTTATTCAAATAATCCAAGGTTCTCCTTTTAAACCACATGGAGTCACTCTAATTTAGATTGATTGTGTTCTTGAACCAATTGGATTCCAAAAAGGTGTGAGTTATTTCCTTTCTATCATTTAACATATCTTCATCATCTTCTGTAAGAACATTTTCAATTTCATCACATATACGACTATTATAATGAAAAGAATACATACCTTCACTGGATTCCAATTCTTTCTTTTCTTCCTGCTTGACATCTTTTGGGGGCTTGACTTATATTTCTTGATTTGTCTTTCCAATGTCTTGTCTTCCCTTTTGGTATTCACTTTCCAACTTAAACCATAGGTCTTTAGCTGAAGTGTATTCCCCTACACTTTATTTAACTAAGTTGGGAAGTCCATCCATGAGGAACTTCAAGGTGGTGGTGTTGTCCTTCTTAAATTCTTTATGTGCAGCTGAATTGGCCTTCTTATTGGGTGGAATGGGTGGATTGATCACAATATCCCAAATACCAAAATTATTCAAGTAGGATTTAATATTTCTCCTCCAACCAAAATAATCTGTCACATCAAGTACTGGAATACCATTTCTTGAGGACTCTACTTTTGCTTCCATTGTGTGTCCATAGATCTCCTTCAAGCTTGTAAGGCTTGTGGTAAAGGCCAACTTTGATACCAATTGTTGGACACAATGGTCACACTGAGAGTGGGGTGACAAGGTTTGATGACAATTGAAATCCTTTTCAAAATATATTAATCACTAGAGTTCATCAATATATGTCACTACCATTTACATCATCATTACATAACCATCCATAAACTAATCAAATCATATCATCAACTAGATCACTAAATCATAACAAGAAACATAACACAAGAGGACAAAATATTTGTTTGGTAAACTTGTTTTTATGTATTTTACATGGAAGACTTCAATCTTTGTGATTACAATCAGCACTAACTGAAATAAAGAGAACCAACTCTAAATACAAGACATGGCCTAGTTTTCTCAGGTCCAACTAAGAAACGGTTGAGGAATCCAATCCCCGAGATTGCAAGGCTCATATTTCCAATAAATAAACACTTATACCACTCAATCATATACTTTTCATTGTCATTAACTTGTCCCTTTCATCAACCTATCAAACATGTTGCTCAAGAATCCGCTCATACTCATCATGCCAACATAAGAGAAACCTGGAAGCCTAATCCATACCTTTTCGAAGATCACAATATGAAAAAACAATAGATGAATTAAAAAAAACTCTAGATCATGTCATCACATAGACCTCTCAACAAGCTTTCCAACTAACCAAGAATTTTGTAATTCTCATTCCATATGAGAAAGTTATCCCAATTTTAGTGAATCTTTTCAATCCTTAAAGCTGCCCAAAAATTTCCACTTCCCAAAGTTTCGTACTTTTCTCGAAGTGTTGCCAAATACCAAAGAGACACTTGATTCATGAACAAATGAAATTTTTTATCTTCTATTTATATAGGTCATGGAGGATTTATTCATATGTCTGGACGGCTTGTAGTAGTTTCATTTAAAAGCTAATTGAATTCTTTTAGTAGGCCGACTTAGTTGTAAAGGGACAAATTAATACATTAACTTTAAAAATACAAAACTCATCAACTGTAAGGAGTTAGGAGACAATCCACATATCAATGGAAATTGATTGACAAGGAATATCTCCCTATGATGGTTTTTTTTCAATTACTTGATCTAATACCCTTAAATTCTTTAATTTTTGCAAGACATCAACTTTGACTTGAATTCATCTTGAAGGCATCTTCAAGTGCTTTTGTGACACAAAGAGTAACCAACAATCACCATCAACAAGCTACCAAGTTTGTGGGTTCACGATCTAAGGCACAAAATGCAAGGTTTTAAAGGACTCTTTCAAAGATATCATATAATATTTAAACAAGATGCTTTCCATGAACTTCAATCCCATCACATAGGACTCCATTATCAAGTACAAAGGTGCATTCAATCTCTATCATGATCATATAATTTCTAAGAGCCATCATACCACCATGTATGTGTGTTTCAAACCTTATCAGGAATAATTACCATCTCCAAGTGTTCCATGAACCCATCATGGGCTACAAGGGTATCAAAATCTGCCTCATGTGCAAGCAGTAGGATTCATAAACTCTTCAAGAAATGACCACATAATAGGTCATTTGTACCAACGTTTTCTACAAAGAATACACCATCAGTGGATGGGATCCAATCTGAAGCTACCACATGTGTGGGTATGTCCAATCAATCAACCATTACTCTATCATCCAGCTGACCACTGCGTGTGGGTAAAGGGTGATCAAACCCCATACCAAACTTGTGCAAGTGTCCATGATAAAATCACACTTGTTCATCAATCTTGTCCATTATAGGGGACCTTGGTGGCATCAATGACCACCTGAGGTGCTATTGCAAGTCCCATATTTGCTTCAATGACAACTCAATCAACCAATGATTCATAAGAAAAATCCTATTATATCTTGTTTTGTAGACATCAGATAAGATTTTGTAAAGGTAATGAATCGTGATCTCTATTGTTAACATTGAATTTTTTTTTCAAAAAGTGGTGATATGCGATCATATATTCCATTAATAAGGATCACGACCCAAAAAAGTAGGTTGTAACATTAATCTTCTACACTAATTTATGAAATCCTTGTTGTCTGTGGAGTAAATCCTGCATAATTTTCATTTTCAATAAAATGCCTATGATAGTGTTAAAAAGATTGGTCGTGCCTTTTCTCTATTACTTTAACTTTCCCTTTACCCAACTTTAATCCCTCCTTAGATAAGGACTATAGACTTCCTTGTCGTGCTCCCTATATACATGTGTGTAAGTGTTA